>PVLC010010395.1:0-50594 GCA_004027655.1 Graphiurus murinus | reverse complement strand
ATCCTAGTACTGGAGAGGCTGAGAGAGGAGGATCTCAGGTTTGAGGCCAGCCTCAGCGACTTAGTGAGACCTTATCTCAAAATAAAATAAATAAAAGAGCTAAGGGTGTAGCTCAGAGTAGAATGCTCCTGAGAGAGAGAGAGAGAGAGAGAGAGAGAGAGAGAGAGAGAGAGAGAGAGAGAGAGAGAGAGAATGAATATGAATAAGAATAAATATGAATGAATATCTCAGCTGAGTCCTAAAGTTATCTGCAAAAATTTTAGAGGCTAAAAAAGGTCAGTCTATCTAAGATACCCCAAGTAAGAACAGGCTATACCGCCCGGGTAGGGTGGAGGACTAGCAAGGAACAAGGGAGGGGCCAGTGCTTCGGGGGATGGGAAGTTCAGCTCACTGGGGGCTTTTCAACTTGGAGCCCAGACAACACCAGAGAAAGGAGAGAGCAGCCTAAGTCGAATTTCTGGTTCTCATTTTCCTTGAGAAATTAGGAGATGCAAAGCTGAGACTCCTAGCAGCCGACCGAGCAGTGCTGGCAGCCTTTGCCCGACTGTGGCAAGCAGTTGGAAGGAACCTAAGGTCATCTGGATTTTGGACAGCTGCTGGAAAGTTCTGAGAACCCCAGTGAGAGGGGAGGTCCGGAGTTATGTTTATCTCTCTTGACCTTATCCTTTCTTGGAAATCGACCTCTTCTGGGGTTAACTGAATGCACTGACATGACCTGATTTTGCCTACCTTCTTCCTTCTTTTGGCCTTCGACCAACATCCAGCATTCAGTGTTCTGAGTCAGGTCAGGACACTAGTTCCGTGTCTGCTGAGACTGCAGAAGAGACTGAAAAAACTTGCCCTCTTCGTCCCTAGAGGCTGGAGGTACTTGCCTTTCCTCTGGCTCCAGGCAGAGGAACCCTAACATCAGACTGTCCGCATGGAGGCTGCATTATGAAATGCTTCCTCAAAGGCCCTTTGCCCCTCTTCTAAGCACTTACAGAAGTAATAGAGATTCATTATAGAAAAATTGGAAACTGTGCCTAAGTGTAAAGTCTCACAACTGCCCAGGGTTCAATATTGTGCATGCCATTTTAGTGCATGTACTTTCAGACATTCATAAATATGCATATGTATTTTATATTTTTTGTACTAGCACGGGAACATACTGTATATGCCATTTGGAAATTAGCTTTTTCCCTTAATAGTCTATAATCAGCATATTACAATGTTCATCAATTCATTGCTACAATGAAAGCATTCTATTCCAATATGAAGATGCACAATAATTTATTAAACTATTGCCTTTTTTTTGAGGGGGGTACTTGGGGTTGAACCCAGGCGTATTCTACTTCCGAGCTCTACTCCCAGCCCTTTTTATTTTTATTTTTTTTAAACAGGGTTTCACTAAGTTGCTGAGGGTCTTGCTAAGTTGCTGAGGATGATCACGAACCTGTGATCTGCCTGTCCCAGTGTCCCAAGTACTGGGATTACAGGCATGCACCACCACACCTGGCTAGTCTAAGCCATTCCATTTTTGAGCATTTAGCTTGTCACCAATGTTTTATTCTTTATTCATGTTTTATATACTTCTTATACATGTATTTGATTTTTTTTTCCATAGAAGAAATTTCTGAAACTGGATTTGCTGGGCCAAATGTTTTTAAATTTTAAAGGCTTCACACACACACACACACACACACACACACACTGTCAATTGCCCTGTAAATAACTTGTATGAATGTATATGATCAGCAACAGCAGGAAGCATTCATTTTTCTCTACCTTTGTGATCACTGTCATTACCACCACCACCACCATCGTCATCATCACCATCACAAATATAACTAATATATACTGAACCCTTGGTATGCTCCTGGCAAAGGCTAAACATTTCATTCATAGCAACTTACTTAATTGTCACAATAACTCTGTGGTAGATACTATGATTATCAGATTGTATGATGGGGAAAGAGTAATACATGATTATACTTTAAAAACAAGAATTATGCAAATCAAAGGGTAAAAAATGTTATTTCCTTCATCTTCAAATCTCACCTTCAACAATAGCCACTGTTAAGAGATGCGTAGATATTTTTCTATGCATATAAAAATGTGTAAATGTACTTTTATTTTTAAACATAGAAGAAGCTGGGCATGGTAGTGCGTACTTGTAATCCCAGTACTTGGGAGGCTGAGACAAGAGGATAGCAGGACAGCTTCAGCTACTTAGTGGGACTCTCATCAACCTAGCAAGACCCTATTCCAAAAATAAAAACAAAAAAAGGCTGGAGGTATATTTAGGAGGTAGAATGCCCCTGAGTTCAATCTCCAGTACAAAAAAATAAAACAAACAAAAAAACAATAGATCATATTATACACTGCCACAGTCTTCAGAAATCTACAATTTTCTTCTAAGAATATCTTTTCATAGCAGTTCATGCAATTTACCTCATTGCCTTTTTTTTTTTGTATTGGGGATTGAACCTAGAGGTATTTTACCTCCAAGCTGCACCCCCAGCCCTTTTTTAATATTTTGCTTTGAAACGGGGTCTTGGTGGGTTGCTGAGTATCTCACTAAGTTGCTAACGCTGGCCACAAACCTGCACTTCTCCTATCTCAGTCTTCCAAGTACTGGGGTTATAGGCATACACCACCACGCCCGGCTCCTCATTGTCTTTTATAGGGGCATGACATTCCAATGTATGATTGTACCATATTGATTCATGTGTCTTGCACACCTCCTAACCAAGCTGTTCATTTTTTAAATCTATAACAAAACCCTATAGTTTGAACTCATAGTTAGTGAACAATGATTGCAAAAAGCTGTTTTCTACTGTGTGTCTATTTTCCCTTGAAAGATCATGTATACTAATGTAATTACCAATCTGAGAAAAGAGACTCCCAGCAAGTTATAAATCTCCACTTAATTGATGCTATTAATTAGTTAGTGCCATTTGTAACTGACTGCAGTTGGGTTGAGGATCCTGGGGAATCTAATTGATGCATATTTTTGTGGGAATCATGGCATCTTTGAAGTTTACCAAATAGTTATGCCATCAAAAACATCTTAAGTATGAGTGGAAAAATCAATAGAAGGATCATGGGAATGTGGGCTGTGGCATAAGATCTTTTTGCAGTTTCATGGGGGGTTGGGACAGGTGGGCCATGAGGGCTCTTTCTAGCTTTGATGTCCCATGAATTGCTAAGCCAGTGCAAAATCCACCTTTGTGAGCCATATTGTAGGAATGGGCATGGCAGCTCTTGTTCCCTAAAGAATAATTTTAACTTTTGGTTTGTACACTTGACATTTTTTGAGATGGAAAAATACATAAAGGAGAGCATATGATATGGTCTCAGAGTGAGTGAGAAATGAGCCAAATCTGCCGTCTGGTCTCCCAGAAATGGTGCAGGAGAAAACTGGGCTATGCTATTCATTCCCTCCTACTTCAACACCTTCCAAACAGATTTCAACCATGACTTGGAAGACTATGTTAAGAGGACCCAGGGAGATGCTAGATAGGGTCAGATGCACATTCACTGATTCTATGTAGAAAGTGAAATAAAGATGGTGCTAACTTGTACATACCCTCTGGTTATAAATATGCAAAATATGTATAAAGAATATCATAAAGATGCAACAGAGTAGTATAGTACAATCTGGGTAAAGGAATTATGGGACATTTCTATTCTTTTCCTTGTGCTTTGCTGTATTTTTTTCTCAAAGTTTCCCAAATGAATAAACACTCCTTTTATAGTCAGAAAAATGTAATTAGAAAATATCTTCACATATTAGTAAAAATAACCAAGCGATGACATTACATGCTACTGGAGATCACCTTCAGTACTTAATATCATTATCTCTTTCTTTTCCTTTTCCTTGTTTTTCAAGATTATCTTAACAGATGTGTCCTAATTTTAGAGGGGAAACAACCCTATTAGAGCAGTTGCTCATTCCAAATCCATTCTCTCCCTTTTCCTTTCTAATGGGACCTTGATTTTGTTGACTGTCAGTGTTCCCAACAAAAATGTGTACCTTCTGGATTTTTTTTTTTTCTGGATGGACATAGACAGTAAATTAAGTTCTAGCCAGTGAAATATAAGTAGTTAACTCAACTGGCATGTACCTGTTTGCTTTCCTCTGCTTTTTTCCTTGCCTGGAATTTGCCTTAAGGTTTGGAGCTAAAGTAGCCAACAAGAAGACAACTTGAAAGTTGAGGAAAAGTTAGTATCTTGTGGCATCTTGGAGGTTATCTGGCTGAACCATGTTACTCCCAACATAGGGCTGCAGGAGAGAGGACATACTCACCATCATCTTTCAACCACTGGTTCTTTATTAATCATAGCCAAGCACAGTTTTTAACTAATATATCCACTTAATAACAATAATAATACGCAAACTTAAATTCTTAACCACCTTAAAAGAGCTTTAGGGGTGCTGGTAGTGGTAGCACATGTCTGTAATTGCAGTACTTGGGAGGCTGAGACAGGAGAACTACAGGTTTAAGAACAGCCTCAGCAACTTAGCAAGACCCTATTTCAAAATAAAATAAATAAATAAATAAATTGGGCTTGGAGGTACAAAATCCCCAGTACAAAACCAAGTAAGTTTTTGATGGAATGCAATTGAAATTCATTTAGGATGAAAATAAAAGGCAATATTCTATTAACTATTAAGGACTGTGTCCTAAGCGCCAACGAATCTAATCTGTTTCACATTGTCAACATTCCATGCATGGTAGTGACTCCATTATTTTTACATCTGGGGACAATAAGTGTGTTAATACAGCCCAGTGACTAGGAAATCAATGCACTACCATATGCCTGAACTGAGACCATTTGCCACGGTTTATGCTCCTTCCAAAAGAGTGCAGCACAGAACTCAACTTGAATAAGTACCAACGTGGGGATAGTTACTTGAAATGTCAGATGGAAAACATGTGGGCAAATGGGGTGTGTGCTGGCATCCTGTGGAAGGAAAGGACCTGACCCTCCCTTAAGCTTCTGGCTGCTCTTCTCTCATCACCAACAATGCTGCAGCCTGAGGCAACTTTTCAGGGAAAATCCTCCTGTCACTAGGTGGCTTCATTCTAGAAGGCCAGGATTCTAGAAGAGAGAAAAGGTCAGGAAAAAAGAAAGATGCAGGATCAAACATGCAGAGCTGGAAGGGCCTTGGGAGGCTGCTGAAGAATCCCTGCACTTTTGTTATGCAGGTGACCAGGTGAGGTCTGCCGCCTGCAAGGGAGATAGCCGACTGACTAGGGAGATAGAGGCTGGAGAGGAGCAGTCCCAGGATGTTGCCCCAAGGCATACTTTGTGGATCCACTTTCTCAATCCTCCTCTTCTCCATCCCTAGCTGAGGATCAAATGTCAGTTCCCCCTCCCCCTGCTTCTCTTGTGCCCCATTCCTTGCAAGACTAAGCTGCATTTCCCCAGGCCTCTGTGCCTAGGGACATGGAAGCATTCCATCTTCCTGCAGACTGTGTCTAGCAACAGTTTTGTTTCTGTAAGGAAGCAATTTTTGTTCTGCAATGGATGTGAAAGATCTTTCTTTTTCCAATGAGAAGTAAAGTCATCACCAAAAGACAGAATCCTTGAAGTGTTCAGTCCTTTACTGGGTGCTGTGGGGAATTGAAAAAGATACACAAAACACCCATTCTTTTGCTTGTGATATTTAAGAACTAGCCAGGAAAGAGAGAACACAAAGGAAATGAGTAGGACTTACAGACTAAAAGAAGAACCTGCCTTTGCATGTAAAAAAAACTCATCAAGGAATTCAGCAAAACATCCTTAGCAATATAAAGATCTAGTCCAAACTTGAAAATCATAATTTTTTTACTAAAAACATTTCCTAGATCAAATATTATGTGAAATGAGTGGGGTTCCCATCCCTACTCATCTAGAGCAAAAGCTGGGACTAGGTGGGGGAAGATTGGAGGAAGATTATTCCCATTACACAAAGACAAAATCAGAGGTGATATGGTGGAATAGTATAAAGCAGGTCTCCAAAGATGGGCGAACAAAAAGATTATATAATGTGGATATAACTTATAAGTATATACATGCATGTCTATCTAATATATAAGAATATGTAAATGCATATTTATTTAAGTATACATCTTTAGAGGTGAGTACTAAAATTTTCTTTACCTATGGGAATGAATGCTCAAAGGTGTCTGGAGGCCACTAGTTTATAGAGTGAGGTTTAGAGTCCTAGTTGCTTAAAACATATAAAACTAGGAAAATGCTATTAATTCTCAGGTTTGTAGTGAGGATTCAAAGAAAGTATGCAAAGCACTTACTTTAAAAAAAATTTGAAACAAGGTCTTGATAAGTTGTTGAAGATCTCCCTAAATTGCTGAGGCCAGCCTTGAACCTGTGGTCATTCTGTCTCAGCCTCTCAAGTCCTGGGATTATAGGCATGTACCATCACACTTGGCACTTAGTATGGTTTTCCCTGCCACTTGGTAAGTAAGCTTCCTGGGGGCAAAGCTCATGTCTGTTGTGGGCAGTAATGCATCCCTTGAATCTGGAGCTGGGTGAGCACAAAGAGGGTGTTTAAACACCTACTAAAGCCCGCTAGCTTTAGGTTTTATAAACACCTACTTTGTGTGTATATGCAGCTTTTTCCACATTAACTGTATTTCCAACTGTATGTGTGCTATACAAGTGACAAAATGGGAGGAAACCTTCAATCCACCTTCTGTATACACACGGGTAAATCATTCATAAATGTAGGTAATTTATTATTAGTAACAAGTGATTTGTGTTCGCCACACAACTGATGATGATTCACCAGTTTGCTGTGACTCTGGTTTCTAACCACACCTTATCACAGCTTGTTATCTGATCTCATTGGATTCTTTCATGAGACAAATCACTGTATAAACAAATCAGTATATAAACCACTGTATAAACAGTGCTTCTCTATAAAGCAAAGAAAAAAAAGTGTAAATGAGAAGAAATCAGTGTAAAGTTCAAGACTAGAGAAGATCTAGGCTAAATATAGTGTGACTTGTTTTTTTTTTTTTTTGGTTTTTGCTAGTATTGGGGATTGGACCAAAAGGCATTCTACCCCTGACTACACCCCAGCCATTTTTATTTTTTAATTTTAAAACAGGATCTCAGCCATGCATGGTGGCACATGCTTGTAATCTCAGTACTTGGGAGGCGGAAAGAGAAGGATTGCAGGTTTGCCACCAGCCTTAGCAAATTAGTGAGGCCCTCTGCAACTCAATGAGATCATGTTTTAAAATAAAATTAAAAATAAGACTGGGGATGTAGCTCAGAGATAGAATGCCCCTGGGTTCAATCCCCAGCACTGCAACAAACAAACAAAACAAACCAAGATCTCACTAAATTGCTGAGGGTCTTAATGAGTTGCAGAAGCTGGCCTCCAACCTTCGATCCTTTTGTCCCAGTCTCCCAAGTACTGGGATTCCAGGTGTGCACCACCATGCCCAGCTCAGGGAGACCTTGATGGTGAGAGATGGCAAACCAGTCTCCTTGTATTTACATCTTCTATTCTCCTGAGCATGTGAATGGTGATTGCTACATATATGCACACCCCCCCCCGCCATTCTATTTTTTTTTTTTTTTTTTTTTTGCGGTACTGGGGATTGAACCCAGGGATATTCTACCTCCGAACTACACCCCCAGCCCTATATTTTATTCTTTTATTTTGAAACAGGGTCTCACTAAGTTGCGGAGTGCCTCACTAGGTAGCTAAGGCTGGCTGCAAACCCAGATCTTCTGGTCTCAGCCTTCCGAATGCTGGGATTACAAGCCTGCGCCACCACACCCGGCTCCCTGCCATTCTATTACAATATTAGTTTTTCTTCATCTTTCAAAGGCAAAGAGCTTTTCACTGATAAATTTCTATGGTAAGAATGTCCAGATTCCAAATTCCACCACCACGTCTCCACTGAGCCGCTCTGGGGCACTTTGAAGTCCTCCCTTTGAACAGCCTGTTTTACTCTCCCTTTGGCATTTTGTGCTTCCAAACCCAGGTCTCCGTCTTTCAGGTATCTGAAAGCTGTGTGTGTTGTCTGCCTTTTAGCTTTAGGTTGAAGTCGAGGCTGCCAGGCTGGAGATGTGCCAAACAGAGAACCAGCAGCTCCCAGCATATGGCTGCAGTTTAATTAAGTAATGGGTTACTGCAGAGAAGCCTCGAGCAAAGTAAATAAATAAATAAATGAAAAATAAATATGTGTAAACCATTTGTGGTGGAACATGCCTGTAATCCCAGTATCTGGGAGGCTGAGATAGGAGGATTCCAGGTTCAAAGACAGCTTTAGCAATATAGTGAGACTCTCAGCAACCTAGCAACACCCTGTTTCAAAGTGAAAAAGAAACTCTCTCTCTCTCTCTCTCTCTCTCTTGCTTATGAAATAGCTAAGATCTTTCTTAATCTTGGTGCTGCAAAGCCCTTATCTGGAACAGACAGCATGAAGTTAAAGTTCAAATGGAGTGTCACAACACAAGGAGGTAATAAATGCTGTCTTACTTTCTGTATCTCAGCCACTGGTGTTCTCAGAGAAGCTGGAGTCGTGAGAAAGAAGCCGCCTTGGTAGGCTTGAGTAATACTGGCCTCTGTCCACCCTGCCCTCCATTTCTCAGGGGTGTTTGCCCTAATCAAGAGGATCCTGTTACTCCAAACACAAATATAAAAGCAGGGAGTGATGAATCACACACATGCACCATTCTATATCCATCTTGGGGAATCGCTCTGTGATTCTGCATGGATTCAGGGCAGCTCTGGAATCACAGGGTAGATTCAGAAGTGAGACAGGACCCCTGGATTCCACTAAACCCATCCTGTCAAGCTCAGAGCTCATGCATGGCAGTCTAGAATTCTCTTGTATCTAAGATCAGAATACTTGTTTCTGCCTCCATACATTTCCTGGAAGATTAAATGAGGTATCTGACATTCATGTGCTGTTTTTTTAAGGATCTATGGAGCTTTAAAAAAAAAAATTTTTTTTTCCCAATGTGGTGGCACATGTCTGTAATCCCAGTACTTGGGAGGCTGAGACAAGAGGATTGTAGGATTGAGGATAGCCTCAGCAACCTAGCAAGGACTTGTTTCAAAATAAAATATAAAATGGGGCTGGGGGTGTAGTTCAAAGGTAGACCATCTCTGGGTTCAATCCCCAGTACCAAAAAAAAAATAAAGTTTATAAGATTATAGATAATAGTGGGATTTGTTGTTACACAGACTTCTTCAACCAAATAGTTTTGCATTTGAGCTCCATGACATTTTTTCTTTGTCCTTTGTCCTAAGACCCTAACTCCACGCTGTGTCACTTCCTATAGAACCATGCATGTAACTGACCCTAAAGAGGTTTGAACTGCAAAGCATTCCATCACGTGTCTGAATTATTCCCTTTAGCCACTGAATTGGTTTGTTAGGGCTACCCTAACAACGTAGCATACACGGAGTGACTTAAATAGCAGAAATTACTGCCTCACAGTCCTGGGGGCTAGAAGTCCAAGACTGAGGCATGGCAGGGAGTGCTCCCTCCCAAGCTGCCAGGGAGGATCTGTCCCAGGTCTCTCTCCCACCTTCTGGTTCTTTGGTTTGTGGTCACGTGACCCCAGTCTGCACAAGGTGTTCTTCCTGTATGCAGTTCTGTGGCCAAATTTCCTCTTTTTATAAGAACACTAGTCATATAAAATGAGGGGCCCACCCTGCTTCAGTATGACTTTCGTTAACTAATCATATCAGCAATGGCCTTATTTCAAAATAAGGTCAAATTGTGATGTGCTGTGGTTAAGGACTTCAGCATATGCGGGAGGTGGGGTCAAAATTCAGCCCATAATAGATACTTTTTCTGTTTCCTAATTTCTACTACATGTGGCAGTTCTCCAACCTCATCTCCCTTCCCCCTCAACGCCCATAAATGAGCCTAAACTGGCCTGAGATGTCAAGTGAAGAGATCCCTAGTTATTTTCACTTATCTGCTGGTATAATAATAGCGGCTTTCATTTCATTGGAATTCTACTATATATCAGGCACTTTATGTATGTTGTTTAAACCTCGTTGATGTTACCATTATATCCATGTTGCAACACCAGGATGAGAAAGAAGTATGAAAGCAATAATGTCGGTGGTCATCACAATAGCTAATGCTATGTGTCAAGCACTGTCTCAGTATTTGGGCGGCTGATACAGAAGAATTCCAGGTCCAGGGCCAGCCTCAGCAATTTAGCAAGACCCTCGTTAATTCAGGGAGACTCCTGTTTCAAAGTAAAAAAACAAAAGGTCTGGGAGTGTAGTTCAGAGGTAGAATGCCCCTGGTTCAATCCCCAGTACAAAATAAATAAATAAATAAATAAAAATAAATAAATAAAAGGCCCAGGTAGCTTGGAGGTCCAATTACTAGGCCCCAGGCACAGAGAGGTAGCCTAACTTAGCTATGGTCATGCAGTCAGGGGAGGCAGGGTTTGAATCCAGGCCCCAAGCTTTGTCATTTTAATTGTATGCTCTGTAATGATTGTATTTGCTACACTGACTCACAGTTACCCTGTGAAGAGCTGGTGTATACAGAAATAATAATTGGAAGTCTGGAAGAATTCAATGTGGTTTCCTTGAAAGTGAAGGATTTGGAAAGTATAGGGCAGATTTGAGTTCGTCTCATTCCTCAACACACACACACACACACACACACACACACACACACACACATGTGTGAACACACACACACTATTGCACTCTCTTCTTTTAGCCCTGTCTCAAAAGCCAACCTCTCCCATCAATGAAAGGAAGCAACTTCATATACAATCCTAGTGCCGACATTGTGCATTTGGAGCCTTCAAGGAAGACCACTTTGGGCATCTTACCTTAAACGGTTGCTTTATCCACAAACAGGCTGAGCAGAAAGTAAGACAGAGCTCTGGCTTCCTCAGCCAAGCAGGGCCCGGGTGCTGAGGGTGCTGGAGCCACCATAGGGACCAGTCTGTTCTCTATCGGAAGTCCAAAGGCCTCTTTGCAGCGCCCCATATCTAGCCTCACACCACAGTGCTTTTCTTCCCCAGTGGAGCAGGCTCTTTGAAGTGAAGGCCGGGCCCCCTGACCCAGTGGGCCGCAGGAGCGCTTGGCTGCATCACCACCAGGCGGATGGAGGGCTGGGCGTCCAGCGGGGCCTCGGGCGCATACTCCTTACTGGGGTCCTTGCCCCGGCAGTCGTACAGCACGCAGGAGATGAGGAACACCAGGAGCAAGATGACGTAGCTCACAACCAGGATGATCAGGTTCAAGGTGACGGGGTCAATTTCCAAGTAGAACTCCATGGCCTCTCCCGAGGTGGGGAAGTGGGCCTAGGGAAAGGCATTTGGGGTCAGTCTGAGCATTGCAGGGAGCAAACTGTAGCTCATCAGAATAGCTACTTTGGCTCTGGAATAAAAACACAATAATCCCCACTGCTCTGGGAAACCTCGGGGATCAGAGCTGCTCAGTTTAATAACTTAAGCTCTTGCAGTTAATACCCCGGCCACCAGAACACAGCAGCAGACTCCCATCAGTTCACCTCCAGAGAGAGAGAGAGAGAGAGAGAGAGGAGAGAGAGAGATGGTTCCTGTGTTATTGAATCCTGGTGTGCAAGTGGTGACCACTGAATTCCTCATCCAGTTTGGTGAGCAAAAATGCCTTTAATAAGCATGCCAAGACAAAAGTTAAAAACCCAATTGTTCTGGGCAAATTGTGAGGTATTGTTTTCCTTTATCTAGGGATTTTTTTTTTTTTGGTACTGGGGATTGAACTCAGGGGCATTCTACCTCTGAGCTACACCCCAGCCCTATTTTTTATTCTTTATTTGGAAACAGGGTCTCACCTAGTTGCGGAGTACCTCACTAGGTAGCTGAGGCTGAGGCTGGCCTCGAACCTGGATTCTCTGGTCTCAGCCTCCCAAATGCTGGGATTACAAGTGCACCATCATGCTGGGCTGGAAGTTTTTTTTGTTTTTAATTCTGGTATTGGGGATTGAACCCAGGGGCATTCTACCTTCGAGCTACAATCCCAGCCCTATTTTTTTTTTTTTTATTCTTTATTTTGAAACAGGATCTTACTACGTTGCGCAGGGCCTCACTAAGTAGCTGAGGCTGGCTGTGAACCCAGATCCTCCTGTCTCAGCCTCCCAAGTCCTGGGATTACAAGTGTGTGCCACCAAGCCCGGTTTCTAGGGAAGTTTAATGCCAGGTATCAAGTGATTTGGGCTATCAAGCCAGTGGTTTTGGGGAGTGGATGTGTTTCTTTAACAAAAGGAATGTACCGAGCTGGGCGTGGTGGCGCACGCTTGTAATCCCAGGATTTGGGAGGCTGAGACGGAGGATCCGAGTTCGCAGCCAGCTTCAGCTACCTAGTGAGGCACTTTGCAACTTAGTGAGACCCTGTTTCAAAATAAAGAATAAAAGATAGCACTGAGGGTGTAGCTCGGAGGTAGAATGCCCCTGAGTTCCATCTCCAGTACTAAAAAAAAAAAAAAAAAAAAAAAAAAAAAAGAGGAATGTACCGGCATCTGGTTATTTCCTGATTATTTTCATCTTCTCTTTTTCTCTCTCTCTCTCTCTCTTTTTTTCACCCATGAATTTAAAAATACTTTTGGATCATCTTTTGTGTTTCAGGCTTTGTGCTAAGCAATGAGGATGTGGCAAAGACAAGACAGAGAAGCATTTGGTCATTGGAGCAGATAGATGTTAAACACACAATGGCATAAGGTGCTCTTTAAGAACCACAGAAATGATAAGGATAAGTAAGAAATAAGTAAGAAATGATAAGGATAAGTAGCAGGAAATAGAGGAGTGTGTCACAATGTCACACACACACACACACACACACACACACACACACACACACACACACACATCTTCCAAAAGGAGCAATGTTTAACTTATGACCTGAAGGAGAAGCAGGATCTATCTAGGTAAGGCAGGGAAGATTCTTCTGGCTGTGGAGAATAATGTATGCGAGCAGAAAACGCCTGGAAAACAAGGAATGGAAATAAGGACAGCATGAACTGGAGCAAGGAGAGTGACTGGGGAGCCTTAGGTGAGAGAAGCAGGCAGGGGTCAGACCACCCAGAGGCGGTGAGCCTTGCTGAGGACCTCAGACTGCACCCCGAGAGCAATGAGAGACCATTAAATAGATTTCAGCAGGGAAGTGGGGAGGACAAATTTACATTTTAATGAGATCACCTTGACTGCTGTGTGGATGCAGGAAGACATGCAAATTGCAAGGAAGAGCAGATACAGATTAGAATGTATTCTTTCCTCAGGAAATCTCTTCCCTGTCTCAGGTGGAGCCCTGTCTAATAGTCTGGCCTAGGGCCAGCTCCTCAAGGCCCCAAGTTCCTAAGGGCGCCACACTTAGTTCAATGCTCTGGTGCTGTCTTGCAATTTTTAAATTTGACTTTTAAATTTTGCATTGGGCCCCACATATTACATATCTGGCCTTGGTTTCATATTTGTATCTTTGGCCAGATAAGGCATCAGTAGCCATTTCCCCAACAGTTAATGGGATTCTTTTGGTCCTCCTAAAGGCCAGTACTCCCAGCAGTTGGTGGGTTTGACACTGATAAGCCTTCAAGGGCTAGCAGCTTCCTGTCCAGCTCTTATGCCCACTTCCATGAAAATTCAAGAGTTCAGGGATGTTGTAGAAAGGAGTTCTTGTTCATCTGTCTTTGATTCTGTGATTCTGGATTAACAAGAAAATGAATCGTCCTCACATGGCCTAGATTTAGGGCAAGCCTCGCTGGAATCCATTGAGCTTCTTCTGAATACAGATTCCTGGGTCAAATCCCAGGTCTTTCGAGTTAGAATCTATGGGGCTTGAATTAATAAAAGTTGTTGTGGATAGTTAAACCCTCAGCAACTTAGCAAGACCCTGTTTCAAAGTAAAACTAAAAAAGGCTGAGCTGGGCACTATGGCTCATGCCTGTATTCCCAATACTTGGGACGCTGAAGACAGGTTCAAGGCCAGCCTCCGCAACTTAGTGGGACCCCGTTTCAAAATAAAAAATAACCCAATACTTGGGAGGCTGAGACAGCTTCAGCAACATAATGAGGCTCTTGGTAACTTAGTCAGACCCCATTTCAAAAAATAATAATATAGGGCTAGGGGTATAGTTCAGAGGTAAAATGTCCCTGGGTTCAATCCCCAATGACGCCCCTCCCCAGAAAGAAAGAAAGAAAGAAAGAAAGAAAGAAAGAAAGAAAGAAAGAAAGAAAGAAAGAAAGAAAGAAAGAAAGAAAGAAAGAAAGACTGGTAGAATGCCTCTGAGTTCAATCCCTGGTACCGAGGGGGTGGGATGGGGGGGGTGCCATGCTATACAGCAGGTGATTGCTTTCTTTTGCCTATGCTGATCTCTAGATTCTTGCCTTCTATAGTGAACAGAGTGTATAGTCCCAGGTGCTTCTGGGAGACAATATTTCAGGGAGTCCTTTGGTTCCTTTAAATAGATGGCACAGGGATTTGTTAAAATGGACTCTGAAATGAGAACTACATATGGTGTGATCCACATTAAAGCATCCTGAAATGGACACAACAGCTTCCCGTCAGTTCTGGGTTTCTCCTTGCAGCGGAGATGGCCCTGGACCTTGGCAGTTCATCTGGTTTGACCTTTTTTTTTTTTTTTTGTGGTACTGGGGATTGAACTCAGAGGCATTCTACCTCCGAGCTATACCCCCAGCCCTATTTTTTATTCTTTTATTTTGAAACAGGGTCTCACTAAGTTGCGGAGTACCTCACTAGGTAGCTGAGGCTGGCCTCGAACCCGGATCCTCCGGTCTCAGCCTCCCGAATGCTGGGATTACAAGCGTGCGCCACTACGCCCGGCTTGGTTTGACCTTCTTTTGACCTTCTTTTAACCTTTTTGCTCTGTCCCAGTTCCTCTGACCTTTCTGGTGGTGTCCCAGAAGGTGGTGTTCATGACTTGTTGTTTTTGGCTCCAGTATCTCATAAAAACTTGCATAGTTTTTTTTTTTTTTTTTTTTTTTTTACTCTGTATCTACCAATGCTCAAAGTTCACTTTAAGTCTAACCTCCTGGAGGCTCCATTTTCTTCCAATGTCTTGGGCGAAATGTTGCCTACCTGCTTTAATTACTTAACCCAGAGGATGGATGGGGGCCAACATCTAAGATCTGTTCTTTCACTCTTTAAAGGACTTTCATCTTGTGCCATCTAGTGGCCAAAGCAGAGGCTGCTAAATAAAGAACGCTGGATAGTGATAGGCAAACACAGATGGTTGTTATTTCTAATCAGTAGGACAGGTGTGTGTGTGTGTGTGTGTGTGTGTGTGTGTGTGTGTGTGTGTGTGTGTGTTACTGGGAATTGAACTCAGGGGCATTCTACCTCTGAGTTACACCCCCCAGCCCTTTTTATATTCTTTATTTTGAAACAGGGTCTCACTAAGTTGCAGAGGGCCTAAGTAGCTGAGGCTGGCCGTGAACCTGTGATCCTCCTGTCTCAGCCTCCCAAGTACTAGGATTACAAGTGTGTGCTACCACGCTTGGCTTTATAGTACATTTTGACTGTTGATCTGGAACACTACTTAGTAAAACCAAATAAATATGTATTCCATATAGTTACAAAACTCTAGTTGCATTTCTAGGCAATTAGTTTATTGCTTAAAATTCCAAAATATTTTGCATTTTAACTATTTTGGATGGGAATTTATCTTTTGCACTACATTCAGAGTCTCTTGTTTCCTCAATAAAATGTGATATCTCAAAAGTCTTAATACAGTGTTAAGTTTGAATAACTCCAGAGCTAAAAATGTCACAAACAAGCAGGGCATGACTGTGCACACTTGTAATACCAGTACTTGGGAGGCTGAAGCAGGAGGATTTCAGGTTCAAGTCCAGCCTCAGCAACTTAGCAAGACCCTGTTTCAAAAATATAAAAATAAAATAGGGCTGAGGGTATAGCTGAGAGGCAGAATGCTCCTGGGTTAAATCCCCAGTAACACACACACACACACACACACACACACACACACACACACATAAATGATGTCACAAACATACCAAAAAAGTGCAATGGAAGTTTTATTATTTTATAGGACATTATTATTGAGGGCAATTAGGCTTAGGGTCAAACAGTAAATGACAGAAAGAAGACTTAAAAGTAAGTTTTTTTGAATTTGATTCTAGTACCTTTTTTTTTTTTTCTTCCACTGGAGCTATTAACTAGGTAGAGTAGAAAATGAGAGAGGGGCAGGTGGTGTAGATGCTAGCACAGTGATAACAGCAAGAATAACAAAAACCGAATTCATAGGCACCTATGCTTTCAAAAGATCACTTGACCCTGAAGTCTGCGCCAAGGACATAACCCGACCCTCAATTCGTGGCCCTTTTCAGCTTTCCAGTTGTAACTTAGTGGGTCGCTCACCTGGGAGCCCTTGGAGAAATACCAACACATTTGATCAAAGAGCAACCTCATAGCCTTTCACCTATACTGGGCTGAATGGTGATCCCCTCCCGAATTCCTATCCATCTGCAATCTCCTTAATTTGGAGACAGAGTCTTTGCAGAGGTAATTCATTAAGATGAAGTCATACTGGATAAGGTTGTTGCCTAAATCCAATGACTGGTGTTCTTAGAAGCAGGTCATGTGAGGACACAGAGACACACAAAGAGGAAAATACCAAGTGAAGATGGCTGCAGAAATAGGAGTGATAAGCCAGGAACACCAAGGATTGCTGGCAACCACCAGAAGCTGGGAGAGGGCAGGCAGAGTCTCCAGAAGTAACCAGCCCACCGCCATCTTGATTTCAGACTTCCATAGCTGTGAGAGAATGAATCTCATTGTTTTAAATCACCCTTTATGTGGTATTTTGTTAAATCTGTCCTAGGGGGACTACTGGGCCGCCTATCCAAAGCATGGATAGCACCAGCAATGACTTGGAACAACCTATGAACTATATAAACTCAGTTTTATGGTCCTGGCTCCTTTTTCTCCCGTATGGCTCTAAAGAAAAATTTGTGAGATGAAAGGAAATTTCTGCATGTGAAATTTACTGCCATAAGAAAATAAAGACCTTCCATTTAAAATAGCACCTGGCTGGCAGCCCCTGATGTAGCCTTTTATATCCTCCCAGTAAAACTCCTCAGAAGACACAGAAAAATAGAAAAACCAACGAAAGCAATGTCGCTGGGGATGATATTTTTAAGACGCAATGACACTGCTTCTCCCCTTTCTCTTTCCCAAGATTGTTTGAACCCATCTCTCTTCTCCTTTGTCATCCAGGATTTTAAGAGTAGTGATTCTCAGGAGAGACCCGGCCTGGAAGAGTCCAGTCATTCTTGAGATCCTCTGCAGACATCTTTACATTTATAGCAAAGTGTATAGACTTAGAGCCAGGCATTGTGGGGAGAGCAAGGGCCATTTTAAGAATCTGAAAATACTGGCTTTGTCTAGTAAGAGACTAAAAGCAAAAAGTTCAAGTGAAAGACCAACGCATAGGATAGAAAAAAGTGAAGGATATGAACAGTCTTCTTTTTTCTTTTCTTTTTTTTTTTTTTTTTGTGATATTAAACCCAGGGGAAGTCCACCTTTGAGCTATACTCCCAGCCCTGTTTTATTTATTTATTTTTTTGTTTTGAAACAGGATCTCACTAGGTTGCTAAGAGACTCAGTACATTGCTGAGACTGTCCTTGAACCTGTGATCCTCCTGTCTTGGTCTCCTGAGTACTGTGATTATAGGAGTGCACCACTATGCCCAGCCTAGCCATCCTAACTTTAAGGCAATAGAAGTTAAAACAAGAATCCAAGGGGGAGGTGACAAAAACCTAGATGTCATTGTGTTCCTCAGAAGGCCTTCCCCTTCCCCCACATAGCATATACTGGGAGAAGGACCATGGAATCACACAGACAGGCACTCCAATGCAGAAAGCCTTGGGCTTTGATTTCATATATATCCTCAGGAGGCTGTCAAGTTTGTGGAGAAGTCTCAAACTCTGTCTGATGCTGAGCAGCAAGGTCTCGGGAGAGTAGAGAACAACAGCTGAGAAAAGCACCAAGGAGACAAACCAGGACTACGTTATCCTTGAAGGCATGTCAAGATGGTACAAGAAAAGAGCCAAAAGCTTTCGAACCTCCAAGATGAGATGGAGATGGCTGAGCAGAGGACCTTCTGAGGAGGGCTCCTTCTTCTACCAAGAGGACAGAGAGAGCAACTGGGTTGGGGGGGAGGGGAGGGCATTCGGTGACATGTGCATACCTAGAGGAAAGCGAGACTGGGGCTGGGTCAGGAGTTCTTTTTAGGATTAGTTAAATGTGAGGTGCAGAGGAGGCAACTGGGTGAGTCCCGATCCTGGTGTGGAAAGGTCAAGGTTGCAAACACAGATTTTGGAACTGTGCATTCATGGAACAGTACGTGATGGCATGAGAAGAAAGTGCAGACAGGGAAGATAGAAGAGCTAAGGATGGGGCCCAGAGTATGGCAGAGGTTAGAAGCTGGCTTGAGAAGAAGGAGCCAACAAACAAGGAAGAGAAGGAGTGCCCAGAGAGGTAAGAGGAAAACCCAGAGGACATGGTGTCCTGGAAATCCAAGGGAAGGAAGGGGCAGCCAGTTAAGAGCTGCTAAGTGATTGAGCAATGTGAGAATAGAGGACTGGCTGTCAGCTGTGAGATCTTCATTAACAACCAGAGGAGTTTTTCATAGAAGGGATGGGGTGAGGGATGCAACCCCCAAAAACAGATTGAGAAAAGAATACAGGGAAGACAGGAGGGGCTGTGAGTATAGATAATCTTGAGGAGTTTGGCTATGATAGATTACAGAGAAATGGAAGGAGGTGGAGGGGAGTAAGGGAGTGGAGGGTCTTATTGTTTGTTTATTTTGGATGATTGTTATCCAAGTGTATGTGAGTCCCTGGGAACAACTCAGCCCTGACTGGGCAATTGACAATACAAGAGAGAAGGAAAAATTCTAGGAGCAATGTCCTTGGACAGAGATGAGATCCAGACTAAGTGTGGAAGGATGGATTCCAACTAGGAGCCAAGACAATTCTTCTATTGTATCTAGAAAAAAGAATAATGAGTAGGTGTAGAAGTAAGAAGGTGAGGTTTGTTTTTCTCTCATCCTGAAGTTTTCTTTTTATCCCCCCCCCCCCGGATTAGTTAAGGATTAGCAGAGACTGAGTGAGGGAAAACATGTAGTATATTTAAAAAGAGGAGCCAGGTGTGGTGGCGCACACCTATAATCCCAGTACTTGGGAGGCTGAGGCGGGAGGATGGCAGGTTAGAGGACAGCCTCAGCAATTTAGCAAGACCTTGTTTCAAAATAAAAAATAATGTAGGGCTTGGGGTATATCTTGGAGGCAAAATGCCCCTCGGTTCAATCCCTAGGACCAATGAAGGGGGTGGGGAGGAGGATAAGAAAGGAAGAAAGAAAGGGAGGGAGGGAGAGAGGGAGGAAAGGAGGAAGGAAGGGGCATTTGGCAGTTGAGTCTGATGCTATGTCCTTCATTAGCACAACAGCTCAAGATTTTGAAGGGGAAAAGGGAAACAACAATTTGGGGTAAAAAAAAATCATCTACTGAAACTGCAGATCCTGAAGTTATATGGGTATTTTAGTTTCCAACAGCCACTGTAGTGGTTAACACAAACTTTGTGGTTTAAAACAACAGAAATTTATTTTCTTATAACTCTAGAGGCCAAAATTCCAAAATAAACACCACCAGCCCAAGTCAGCTAGCCAGCCTTGCTGCCTTTCTCTGGGCTCCTGGAGGAGAATCTGTTCCCTGTCATTTTCACTTTCTGGTGGCTGCTGGCATACTTTGGCTTGTGGTCGCATTGCTCCAATCTTTAATCCTGGAGGCATCTAAAATCTGCTCTGTCTTCTCATTGCCTTCTCTTCTTTGTGTGTAGTCTCTTTTTGCCGCCATCTTGTAGGATATGTGTGACTGCATTTTTAGGTCACCCAGAGAATCTAGTACAATCTCTCCATCTCAAGAACCTTCATGTGCGGGACATGATGGCACTTGCCTATAATCCTAGTACTTGGGAAGCTGAGACAGGAGGATTTCAGATTCAAGGCCAGTCTCAGCAACTTAGTTGCTGTTTTAAAATAAAAATAAAAAAGGGCTGGGGCTGTAGTTCAGACATAGAATGCCCCTGGGTCGGATCTCCAGTACAAAACAAAACAAAACCCCTTAGTTTAACCATGTCTGTGTCAACTGTCATGTAAGATAACATTAATAGGTTTTAGGAATTAGGACCTTGATATGTTTCTAGAGGACCATGTTTCAGCCTATTATGTGGGATATAAAGGGAAAAGGAATATAGAAGAAAAATGAGCTTTTGTTTCCTATGACTGCTGCGGACGCAGTGACCATAGGAGGGTCAGTTTTCCATAAAGACCATGCTAGTAATAGTCATTGGAATAATAATTTTTTATTTAATAAAATTAATCTTGATTTAAAATGTTAGGATGTGTGAACAAAAGTCTCAGGAGGAAAGATGAGTAGAGCTAGGCTACAAGCTCCATCTTAAGTAAGAAACACTGAAGTGATGCTGATTCCTCTTCAGCAGTCAGAGAGGAGACAATTTTGTAGCTTGCTTTTGTAAGTGTCATCGAGAATCTGTTCAGAAAATAATTGCACCATGCAGGACGCCCAGTTTTAAAGAGAGCGAATTTTGTCACTTCCCTGGTCTGCTTTTCTTTCTTCTGCTCTCTTTCCCTGTTCTGGGTAGAAATGTTTCACACTCATAATGACATTCTGTATTTCATTCTCTGAATCTCATACCATCTGGAGGCATTCTGCCTCCCTTTTGGCTTTGGACTTTTTATAACCTGCGATTAGGGATGTAGATGGTTCAAGATGCCTCCTTTATCCAATTTCCTAAGTAAGAGTTATGTAATGCGAGTGTTCATTTGTTTGGATATGTAGATTGGACTTGGGAAGACATGCGTGGATCTGAGATGTGTACTTGGCTCCTAGACAGACAGAATGCTCAAAAGCAACTGAAACTCTGACGGTGCTAATTGCTAGGATGCCAAAAGCAACCCAGACGAGTACAAGCGCCGTATGGGATAACAGAATCCTGGTGGCTTTGTGCTCAAGATACATCAAGAATCTAACCCTTTCTTACCATCTTTGCAGCTTCTGCATTGTGCTGAGCCACCGATACCTCCTGACTTTACTAGTGCGACGAGTCTATCTGTTCAACCTTCCCCACCACCCTCACCCAGACTAGTCTCAGCTCAGTAACCCGAGTGAGCCTTTTAAAACATAAGGCACGCTATGCTTGCTTGCCTTTCTCCCTCCCCTCCTCCCTCCTCCCTCCCTCTCTTGCTCTCTTCTTGAATCCAGGGTGCTCTACCATTAAGCTACACATCCAGTCCTTTTTATTTTGAGACAAGGTCCTGCTAAGTTGCTAAGGCTGGCCTCCAACTTGTCATCTTCCTATCTCAGTCTTCCAAATACTGGAATTATAGGTGTGCACCATGGTGCCTGGCATCCCATGCTATTTCTTGGCTCAGAACCTTCAAATGACTTCCCATTTCACTCCAGTAAAAGCCAACATTTTTTCCCAGGGCAGCAAGGCCCAGTGCAAGCCGGCTCAACCTTTTTCTTTCCTCTCACTTCCAAACGCTTCCCCCTCATGTGTTTGAGCCACTCTAGTATTCCTGGGCCCTCTAAACCACTCCTACCCCAGGACCTTCAGACTTGCTATTGTGTCTACCAGAATATTCTTTCTCCATTATCTGCACAGCTTGTTCCCAGGCTTCCTTTGAGCTATTGCTCAGAGATGACTTTATGAGAGAGGCTTTCCATGACCCCTTATAAAACAGTGACCCTCCCTGTCCAGAGCACCCCTTATCTCTGTTCTCCACAGCGCTCGATCCCATCTGGCCTGTTCTGCGTGATGTCATGTGTTTGCCGGTTGCGTGACTTCCCTGGCTGGAATGTTTGCTGGAAGGCGGCAGGGAGTTTGTTTATTCACTGCCTTATCCGTGCCCACTGCCCAGAGGGAGAGGCAGGTTGTAAGCACTGAACACATACTTGGGGAAGAGATGAATGAACGAATCATTCACAAAAATACTTCTTGCTTTTCTTGATAAAGTCTCACATTGTTTAGCGTGAGATAATGGCGATCAAAGAGGTCTTCTTAACAGAGGAAAGACTAAGCTAAGAAAATATTAGAGTATGAGAATATTATAATGAGAAAATTATACTAGAGAGGGAAAGGAGCCTAGGCTAATGTAAGGGATGACTCGCTGCCTTTGAAATTCATGTGTTGAAGCTCTGGGGCAGAACCGTAAAATGTGATGGTATTTTGGAGACAGAACTCTTAAAGGGTGACTAAGTGACAGTGAGGACCTAGGGTGGGCCTCAGTCCAATCCGACTGGTGTTTTTATTGGAAAAGGAAAGTAGGACACATAGGGGATCCCAGGGATGTGCAGGCACAGGCAAAGGGCCAGGTGAGGACCCAATGAGAAGGTTGTCATCTGCAAGCCAAGCAAAGTTCTTGGAAGAAACCAAGATGGCGGCACCTCAGTCTTGGACTCCAGCCTCTAGAAAGGGAGATAATAAATTCTTGTCGTTTAAGCTGCTCTGTCCTGGTATTTTGTTGTAAAAGACTAATATATCTAGCTTCAGGGAGGGGTAATGTTTTTGTTTTTTTCAGTTCAACTTTTTATTTTAATAAAAGCAGGCTATGCACAGAACATGCAGTGTTAGTATCTTAAACGAATACAACCATCAATTATAAAGCTACAGTGACTTGCGGATCAATCTTTACATTCAGTAAGTTCAAATTCACTCTTACATGATTTTTGAAACTTTACTTATTAACTGAAAATATTACCTGCTAGCTGGGAGTGGTGGAGCACGCTTGTAATCCCAATACTTGGGAGGCTGAGACAAGAGGATCGCAGGTTCGCAGCCAGCTTCAGCTACTTAGTAAGGACCTCCTCAACTTAGTGAGGCCCTGTTTCAAAATAAAGACTGAAAAATAGGGCTAGGGGGTGTAGCTCTGAGGTAGAATGCCCCTGGTTCAATCCCTAGTACCAAAAAAAAAAAAAAATATATATATATATATATATATATGTATATATATATATATATATCTTATGCTAGGCCTGAGTGTACAAGTCACTGATTGTACTAATACAACAAAGATAAGCATATGTTTGAATATTGTAATGTGCCAGACATTCACTGAAAAAAAAATACAAACAACTGAACAAAGCTCACACAACACACATCTGAAAATCTGGACACTTCATATCAGTGTTTTGAAATGTTTCATTACTCTCTTAAGACAAGTGTATCAAAACCTTGGCATGATTAATCTCAACTTGCTGATTTTGTTTTTCCTAACATCAGAAAGTTATGGCTACACTGCCAAACTCTTAAGTCAAATTAAGCAGAAGTAATGTTTTGAATGGGGCTTCCAAAGTGGCTGGGTCTGCTTAGGTGACCTCACGTGGGAAGCATAAGCTCATTAAGGTTTCCCAGGACTCATGATTCATTATTACTATAAAGAAAGAGTGTTGTATTACCAGTGGCAATTGTCTAAAGCTAGGTGGACTTCAATCCTGACATAATAAAGGATTAGGTAAGAGGTAGACTACCTATGTACTGCCATGGTAGTAGTAACTGATGCCCTAGGTTCTTTTCCAAGAGTCTTTTCTCTCTCTCTTCCCTCCCTCTCCCTTCCTTCTTCTTTTTTTTTTTTTATGTAGATGTGTGTATGCGAGTGATATTGGGGATTGAACCCAGGGATCAGGGATGTTCCACTTCTGAGCCACACCTTCAGCCCTATTTTATTTTATTTCCTTTATTTTGAAATAAGGTTTCACTAAGTTGCTGAGACTGGCCTTGAACTTTCCCTCCCAAGTACCATGAGTAAAGATGTGCAGCACCATGCCCGGCTCATAACTGCTTTACATGCACTGTAAGCCCACGCAATAACTAGGCGAAAGCTTATCACCCATTTTATAGATGAGAAAACTAAGGCACAGAAAGACAGAGAGTTGTCCAAGGTCATATGTTTTTATGTGGCAGAAACAAGATTTGAATCCAGTAGTGGCTCTGGAACCTGAAATCCCACATCCTACACTTGGCCTCCTTTTCCTTAGCCTGCCGAATGCTTTTTCTGCAAGGACCAATTCTCAAGTCTTCTATTAACACCAAATTATTTTTCCAGCTTTAGTTTTATTATTCAATTGTATCTAGAAAAATCACACTATTATTTGTCTCTCAACTTTTCCCTAACTCTATTAATTTATTGTCATTCTGGTTTACTACAATGTTTTTGTGCCCATCTTTACCTGTTATCTATACCTAGAACCAACTCTTCAAGACTCAGCCTAAATCCTACCTTCCCCATAAAGTTTTACGTTTTCCCTCTTCTCTGAAAGTTTCATTGTATGCCCAGTTAATTTAGGAATTAACAATTCACTTTCCTATTCAAATTCTTCTTTAATGAAGAGGATTCATAGACATCTTAAGACTTTTCACCAGTTTTATGTTTCATTGTCAAAGTAGATTTAACTCAGCCAGGCATGACGGCAGACACCTGGAATCCTAGTGCTTGGGCGGCTGAGACAGAAGGATTGCAGATTTGAGTCCAGCCTCAGCAATTTAGTGAAACCCTGTTTCAAAATAAAAAATAAAATAGGGCCTAGGGGTGTAGCTTGGAGGTAGAATGTCCCTGGGTTTAACCCTTAGGACCACACACACAAAAAAATTAATTCACTGAGGTTAGAGATAAAAAATACATATTACTTATGGTGCACTAAACATAATGAAAATGCAGTCCAGTTTTATTGATTTCTTTTGACTTAAAAAAAAAGACTAGTCTAAGTTAAAGAAGGAAATAAGTGCAGTCTTAAATAGATAGCATCTTCCTGAATGTGTTATGTATGCTAGTTCACTTAATCTTTACAATGTTACTCTAAGATAATTACTATAATTATCCTCATTTTATAAATGAAGGAAATTAAACTTGGAGATATTATATAACTTGTCCAAAGTAACATAATGTGTAAATGCTAGGGCTATGATTTAGAAGTACTACGACAAGATTTCTAATAATGACAGATTTGAATTGGGCCAGCTATCAGAAGGGATAACATAAATTGACCTCTCAAGTTCTGGTAGCCATGCACTAGAACTTGGTTGTTCTGCAGCATCTGTATTCTTCTTGGGTGCACACAGCTAGACATCATTTCCCAGCATTACCTCCAGGTAGGTGTGGCCCAAGCTTTAGTCAGAGTGCTAATGATGGATGATGTCGTTTCTTGATTTGTCTGTTCCTCCAACCTGATGTCGATGATCATGATGAGGTCCTTGGGATGGTAGAGCCTCAGACAGAAGAGAACTGAGGTCCTGAGTCATGGTGTGCAGAGCTGCCTGAGAAACAGGACCACCTCCTTATTTATTTAATAAACACCTCTGGCTTATTCAGAGCTGTTATATACCCCTCCCCCCCCAAAAAATTCAAGGGGTCTATTTGTTACCTGGCCTGGCTTACTTGCTGATACACTGTAGCAGTAGCTGAAACATCTGTCCAGGGAGTCAAAGCACTCTTAATCATCCTGGTACCAAATCAAGTATTTGTTGTGGAGCATGAAGGTCAACTTCAAATATTTCTCAGTCATCCATCAGCAGTCTCTATGTCACATGTGGTAGGGAAATATTAAAAATAATTAATTTCATCAGTATTGACTTGTGATTCATTGTGCCACAAACAAGTTTTCAGTAAAATAAAACAAAATGGAGAACAGAAGGTCTTGCAGTGAGGAGCGACAGACACCTCCTTCTGCTCCTGAATTGGAAACTCTTTGATCCAGGCACTCCAGGCTCCTGCATTTAAATTGTCCATCCCACAACTAATATTTTATTTTTGCAGAACAATTTAGAATGTATTATACTCCATAAAAAGTCAAAGTGTCTATTTAGATCCTTTGCCCATTTTTTGATTGGGTTATTTGCTTTCTTGGCTGTGATTTTCTTGAGTTCTTTGTATATCCTAGATATTAGACCTCTATCTGAAGAGTAACTGGCAAAAATCTTCTCCCACTCTGTAGGCTCTCTTTTGAGGTTCTTGATAGTTTCTTTTGCTGCACAGAAGCTCTTCAGTTTAATGCAATCCCATGTATTGATCTTCCTTTGAGTTGCTTGTGCTTTGGAAGTCTTGTTGAGAAAGTTTTTACCTGTGCCTATGTGTTGAAGGGTTGGTCCTATGTCCTCTTCAAGTAGCTGCAAGGTCTCCAGCCTAACTTCTAGGTCTTTGATCCACCTTGAGTTGACTCTTGTGCAGGGTGAGAAAGTGGGGTTTATTTCTAGTTTCCTGCATATGGTTAACCAGTTTTGCCAACACCATTTGTTAAAGAGGCTATCTTTTTTCCAGTGTATATTTTTGGCTCCTTTGTCAAAGATCAGTTGACTGTAAGCCTGTGGGTCTGTTTGTGAGTCTTCTATTCTGCTCCATTGGTCTGTGTGTCTGTTTTTGTGCCAATACCATGCTGTTTTTATTACTGTGGCTTTGTAGTAGAGTTTGAAGTCAGGTATTGTGATACCTCCTGCATGGTTTTTATTGCTAAGAACTACTTTGGCTATCCTGGGCTTTTTGTTGTTCCAAATGAATTTAAGGACTGATTTTTCTATGTCTGTGAGGAGCATCCTTGGTAATTTCATGGGTATTGCATTGAATCTGTAGATCAGCTTTGGGAGGATGGCCATTTTGATGATATTTATTCTGCCTATCCAACAACAACAACAACTGCTGGCGAGGGTGTGGAGAAGTCGGAACCCTAATACATTGTTGGTGGAATTGCAAACTTGTGCAACCACTTTGGAAAACAGTATGGAGGATCCTCAGACGAATGGGAATAAACCTACCTTATGACCCAGCAATACGACTTCGGGTATCTACCCAAAATAATGGAAACCAAACTATCAGACTGACGCATGTGTATCTATATTTATAGCTGCACAATTCACAATAGCCAAACTATGGAAGCAGCCAAGATGTCCATCGACAGATGAATGGATTACAAAACTATGGAATATGTACACAATGGAATTTTACTCAGCCATAAAGAACAAAATCATGTTATTTGCAGGGAAATGCATACAACTGGAAAACATTATGTTAAGTGAGATTAGCCAGTCACAAAGAGTAAAGAAGCATATGTTCTCCCTAATATGCAGATGTTAGGGAGAAGATGGGGCATAAGAGGGTCCCCAGATGAAAAAGTAGAGACCCTCGGTAAACAAAGAAGTTGATTTAATTGAAAGGGATGGATGGGGGGTGGGGTGAGGGGGCATCTTAAGGCACATGATGTACTTACACAATTATATCAAGGTCACTCACTGAATTGAACTTGAGAGGGAGGGAGGGCGAGGGAGTGGGATGGGAATTGGGGAAAGGGTCAGATGAGAAATGTGTGTACATTTGTCTTTATCAATTTGTACCTAACAATAATGTATATATACAAAGCACGAATTATTACAATAAAAAATATTTTGGGGCAAAAAAAAAAAAAAACAGTCAAAGTGTAGTATTTCCTGTTACCTTTCTCAGTGGAACAAAGAATTTTGAGGATAGCTGGAGGATTAGTATAACTTAGGAAAAAAACCTTTAATGAGAGACAGAATCAGACATTTTGGTTATGATGACAGGTTGGAGGGAAACCCAGTTTTGGTCAACTAGGTGCTCTTGTTCTCTCTCCATTTCTTCCTTCCTAGTTCATTGGACCTTTTCAAGCACCCATCTGGTGCTGAGAGCTGCCTTCCACCAGGCTCCTAGCAGTGGATTCAGAACAGTGCACTCCTATGAATCCATGCTCCTGGGCCCAGGCTTGGAAGGAACTCTGAGGATGCCCTATACTTCCCTTTCCTTTTCACCCCACCCGCTACTTTCTTTTGCTTTTATCTCTCAATTATTTGTTGAGTCTCAGGCGCCTGGCCAAGGTCTGGATGGGCTTGCTTTCTCCCTTGCAGGCAACTGCAGTCTTTCTCCCTGCCAGTAGAGGGAACCCAGAGACCACAACCCTGAGTGAGTCCTGGGTTTAGGGTCTGACTTTCCTTCCCATCAGGGGAAGGAAATGAACCGTAATGGCTTTAGGAAGATAATGGTTTCTTTCTCTCTCTCTCTCTCTCTCTCTCTCTCTCTCTCTCTCTCTCTCTCTCTCCCCCCCCCCATTCTCTATATCACCAATGACACTTTTTTTGGCAACAAGTTAAGGAATGATTTCCCCCCATATGATCACTCACAGTTCACCTCTCTCCACTCTCTACTCTTTACTCTCTGTCTCCTTCTCCAGGAACCTGTAACTAGGCACTTGCTGGAATTATCTGTGGGGAATTTCCAAACTCCAAGACACCACCACACCGCAGGGATGACCTCTCCTGTCTCCTTAGCTGGCTGTTTCCTGGCACACTTAACTCATTTCATTACAAGCTGGAACAATGAAATTGTTTAGGATGAATATACTCTCTTAATTCCCCCACCCTTGCCCCGTGTATTCAAAATGCATTTTTTTGATGACCCATTGCTGGTGGATTTGTTGTTTAAATCGGTGTTGTGGGTGGGTCGCAGGAAAGGATTGTGATTTTTGCAGGATGTATTCCACACTATTTACCATCTTCAGATAGACTTTTTACAGTTAACACCATGAGAAGATGGGAAAGGGAAAATAATTTGGGCCAATTATCTCTAGCAGCTGTGGAAATTCCAGAGGCTAAAGCTGCCACAGCCAGAAACAATATTTTTCTTTTGGTGCAGATCTCCGCTTTATCCAGAGCTCTTTCTTAACTACTACGAATATGGTCTAAGTACCAAGTGCTTTATATTCAGCCAAGATACAATGAGCTATAGTTTCTAGAAGCCAGAGAAGGGACTAAAATTGTGTAGTGCAATGCAATAATGGTATAATCAGAGACCAATCAGGAGGTTTGTAAAGTCTTGTTTCTCTCAGTCTGTGGCTCTGCCCTTACACACCTGTTATTATTGCCAATGGAAATAATCTGTCAGGGGAATTGTGCTTTCTTCTAATGTCTATGTGAGGATGAAACTGTAGGTAATTCTAATCAGGAACATGTGTCTATGTTTTTCTTCTTTGGAGAGAAAGGCTACATAAAACCTCTTACCACGAGAGGGCGCCCTCTGAGCAGGAATGAGCTTCTATAGACCATTTAACAGTCAGAAAAAAAAAAACCAAAAAAAAAAAACCAAAAAAAAAAAAGGGTCAGCTGGGCACCGAGGCACAGGCCTGTAATCCCAGTACTCAGAAGGCTAAAACAGGAGGATCGCAGGTTTGAGGCCAGCCTCAGCAACTTAGCAAGACTCTGCTTAAAAATATCAAGGGGATGGGGGTCCAGTAGGGAGGGCAATAGGTCAACTCTAAACAGATCACTGGGGACCAGAATTAGCAACTTTAGGTTTGAAAACCTTGTATTTACCCTCAGAAAGCATTCGTCTTAATTAGAGTGGCAGAGACCAGACTCTGCCAACTTTGCCCCAGAAGACTAGTACCCACCCAGTCCTGTGTCTGCGTATCCACAGTTTCGTGTGTGGGCTCACGCTGTCCTTGTCACCTGCCCTGGAAGACTCCTAGCTGGTGATCAGAGCCCCCAAAATATCTCCATTTGCTTTTCGTCATTCTCTCCTCTGTATCCCAGAGCTTTGCATACTCCAGGATTTGAACACATATCATCCGTTAGTTTAGTATGTCTTGCTATCTGGACCATGAAGTCCTTAAAAGCCTTAAAAGTCCTTGCTCTCCTAGTTCCCAGCCCTGGGTGAGGCCCCTGATAAATGCCTGACAAGTGTTTGCCTGACACATAAATCCAAAGCATTGATTATTTACTTAGTGGGGCATCGTCTCAGGTGGGTGGGATTATTCAACCTATGACTGAATTGTGTGTGTGTGTGTGTGTGTGTGTGTGTGTGTTTCTGCTAAGGAACTGGGAAGAAATGTATTGTGCATGTAAAGAAATGTACCTAAAGAGTTTGGGACAAAGAAAAAAGACATCTGCGTAGAATCCAAGCTCTGCCACAAAACTTGTCTTGCAACCTTGTTGCTCAACCTCTCTAGATTTTAGTGGCCTCCTTGGTACCTTCAGGACACTTTTTTCAGAGGCTTGTTCTGGGTCAACCTACCACTATTTAGAGTTGCATGAATGGAAGTGGGAGAGTAATGGGACACCAGAGTGACTTCAGATAAAGGAGGAGACACTCCAGGGAAGCCAAGGAGGTGGTCTATGGGAGATGAGGGTTGGGAAAGAGAGAATTAATGAAGGAATCACTTCCGTGGACATTATGGATCTATGTGAGAATACCAATATCAATCTCAATACCCTGTATGAAGAAGCGGGGGAGGGGGGTGAAGATGAAGCCAGGGGAAAGCTCACCAAGTACTGGTGTGCATGTATGCCACTATCACTGTAATTTATATTATGATGTGATACTATAATGCACTAATAAAAGCATAAAAATAAATGTCAGAGGACTAAAATTATTAAGAAAAAATAAAGTTGCATGAAGAGGAGCTCAGAGACACTGATGTTCTTTCTGAAGAGAAAGGGGGAATGGGAAATGGAATTATCCTCAGGCTTCCCCTGAATGCAACACACAAGAGCTAGCCATACACAGATGATACCAAGCAAAATGTTTTTCATTTCTTTTTTTTCAAAGCTAGCTAGTTTTGTAAAGAATCAGTTAAATTTTTGCCAATTCACAACAAATTTGGTATTAAAGTATTTTATGCAATATTTAAACCCAACTTTTCTTTCTAAGCAATTTTGTGTGTGTAGACACAGCTCAGCTCTTCAGACGAGTCTTCATAGCTTGTTTTGTATGTGTATCACTGACCACCTTGTCCTGCCAACTGCGCCTGTTTCCAGTAAGACTCCACGAGGTGCCTTTGGGGATGAAGTGTTTAACCCATAGATCACCCTCAACCTGAAAGCTGAGCTCTTCCCCAAAGCCCAAGAGAGAGGAAAGAGAAACAAAAGAGAAAGTTTGACCTAAAAACAACAAGGCTTTACAAAGGGACTTGGCAAAAGGTCATTTGGATGCATTGCACAAAGAGGATGGGAACAGGATTTGGCTTTCCAGAGAGTTCTGGGGTGGTGAAGGTCAGGGTTGGGGAGGTGAGGATCACAAATCAATCCAGCCTGGCAATGTGAACGCAGTCTGTGTGCTCTGGGAACTCAGATCCACACAGACTTCACTCCCTTCGCTGCCATTTACATACCAAGCCTTGGAGTCCTCCTTTGGCAATTGAAATCTTAGTGGAGTCAGGAGGGGTTTCCCTTGAGCAATGAGGATGGGAATCTAAGAGGCTGTGCAGCTAATTAATGCAGGCTCCTCTAGAGGAACTTGAAAATGCAGGAAAGCAGAAAGAACTGCTTGGATGTAAAACTTTTCATTAGGGAATTGCCCGGGGGGGAGGGGGAAATAAGTGCAATTTTTTTTTCTTCTGGTTCTCTTTTGTTAAAAAGTGCAAGTTCAGCAAACATCAGGTCCAGGCAGCCAGGCACAGGGAATACAGCAGAGATAGCCTATTCAAGCCTGATTAATAAGAATCTAATTTTCCTGTTCTCCCCATGGTCATTACCATCATCTAGATCTTTTGTACTTATAGATTTCATTTCTACCTCCTTCCAGCCCATCTTTCCAAAGCATCATATCTTCTGCATCGCTCCTGTTCAACAACTTTCACCCTAGCTTCATAGTCAACATCCAAACATCGGCCACGCAGGGACCTCCACCATCCCAGCACTGCCTGCCTTTCCCCTTTCTCTTGCTATGTCCCCAAGCTCCTTACTATTTCTTGCTCTGGTTACAGCTTGTAAGTTCCCTCCCTTGCGTTCTCTGCGTGTCTTTTCCCTCCTGTTGGCTGGGTGAAGACCTCGTGATCTCTCCAAACTTGTTCCAGTTGTCAATGTCTCTTTGATCCCTCCTTCTATTATTTTAGCCTTGTGTGTACTCTGGCTTCCACTTTGTTTTCATTTCTCTTGCCCTAACTAAATTTATTACTGCTCTTTGCAGTTCTCCCTCCTGGTGGTGTCAGTCATTTGACTGATGACCAATAAATATTTGTGAAATCAACAATCTCTTGTTATTTAACTGTTGGTCCTGATAAAACAAGAATATTACTGTGTATTGGTTGACACATTGAAAGAAAGAAATGTCAGAGGCAAAAAAAGAACCCTCAAATTATTTTTTCCTTTGAAATCCAACTCTTCTTTACTTCACATAGACTATTTTTTTTTTTTTTTGCGGTACTGGGGATTGAACTCAGGGGCATTCTATCTCCAAGCTACGCCCCCAGCCCTATTTTTTATTCTTTATTTTGAAACAGGGTCTCACTAAGTTGTGGAATGCCTCACTAGGTAGCTGAGGGTGGCCCCGAACCCTGATCCTCGAGTCTCAGCCTCCCAAATGCTGGGATTACAAGTGTGCGACACCACGCCCGGCTCGCATAGACTATTTTTATTCCAAATAATCATCAGTACACAGTCATTGTTTTACATAAACATGGAGCTGTAGTAGACATAATTGTTTAAGAAGAGAAATGTAATAATAATAATAGTAAGCGAAGAGGACACGGTGGCCCGGAATTGGACCGGAATAAGAGCTAAACAACTTGGACAATGGTAACATAAAGTTGAAGATGAGGAGATAATATTCATGGGGCTATTTGCCATCACGTGTAATCCACATGTCACTTGTAACGCTGAGCCTGAGTCCTCTCATCTTCTGGGTTCAGCCTTTATTTTAAAGTCCACAGAAGCTATTGCCGTGGGAAAATTGCATCTTGTGGATTTATGTGGATTTACAGACACAGCTTTGTCCATGCTTCCTAAATATTGCTCTTGGTTTTTGTTATTACTTTCTTTTTCTGTTGTATTTGAAACTTGTGGTAACTGAGGTGTGAGCATAGCATCCTATAGACAGCAACTTAAAGCTGAATATTAAAGAGTATCATGTTAAAATCCATCAGTTATTCCCCACCACAGGAAATGTCTTGCTGGTTTTATGGAGGGCTGGCTTTCCGTCTTAGAGCTCATTTCTTCTCCTTATCTCTGTTCTCTTTATACCATCTTGCCTGGGTTACTTGCTGGGTACTCTTTAAAGCACTCTGCTAATAACTATCTTCCAACAACTCTATAAGGCTGGTACAATTAGCATCTCCATTGCACAATTGAGGAAATAGAGGCACAAAAAGTTAAACAACATGTTGAGAGAAGGGAGGTGCTAATAAGGTCTGTTGGGTTATACTTGGCCTATGGGTCTCCTGCTGGAATTTCTCTATTCTAAATAAGATGGAAAGGATGAAAAGGCTAACATTTCCAGCAGTGAAGACACTTGTGAAGACAAGGACCTGCACCAGCTGACACTCATGTGGTGTTACCTGTATACCTTTTTCCCTAAGGTGTTTCAGTTGTTTCCAAAAGGGTATATGTTTTGCAGCTATCTGGAGGTAATCAACAAGTGGCAGCCATAATACTCCAGTGACAATGTGATTTGCTTGTTCCTAGGAACATTTAGCCATTGTTTTCAGACAATAATTAGCGATTATGTCTGAATCAACCTCTGCCTGATTCAGGAATGCAGGTGGACATTACAAGAAAGAGTTCCACTGCTGTGACTCTCTACTGAACCTCGTAAGAACTGTATATTATTCTAATTGTACCATAAGCCTTAAGTTTATAGAATAGAGACTGGCAGAGAGAACAAGGTAAAAACTTCTCAATGTGCAGTCATCTTTTAGTTATCTGAAACTCTCTGATGCCAAGACACTTCTATGTATGGTCATGCTACAAGTTGATTCAGAAAAAAAAAAGAAAAAAGCTATCAAAAATATTTCTGTGTTATAGTTTTCAATCTGGTTCAAAAAAGTCACTTTAGCACTCAGAATGATGATGATGATGATGATGATGATGATGATGATGATGATGACAACGTTGATGATTTTGCTGCTAATAATAGAAATTAGCTTGAATTAGTCTAAGTAGAAAGGGAGAATTTAATATGATACAGGACATTTATATATTGTCCTAGAAGCAGCTGTGATCCAGAGAGATTAGAGATGCAAAGCCATGAGCAGCTCAGAAATCAGGCTTTCTCTATTTTTCATTTCTACTTTCCTCTGCAAATGTTTTTCATTTGCTGGTTTTTGCAAATTAGCTAACTCGGTTACTCATTTACTCCTAAGACAACGGTTGGGCCCCAGCTCTAAGTTTATATAGTTTCATATAAGTGAATGCATATTGAGATTTCACTCCCTCATTTACAATTGTAAATTCCCAAGGTGGGGCTTGGTTTCCACGGTGGGGCTTCAGTTCTGGTTCTCCCCACTGGCCAATCAGTTGAGTCCTAGGCAGTGGTGCTATGTAACTAAAACATGGCTTCCAGGGGCCCATCCCAATGACTCAGGGGATCAGAGCAAAAGAGGAAATTGTGAGTTAGGCAAATACCACAAAAGTCTCTTCTGTTGCCATGTCAATAGGTCTCTTTTACAAACTAGCCCTGACAAATTCAAGGACCATGTTGAATGCAAGGACAGTATTCCTTCTATCTAGCTTTGCATATTTTTAGACTAGATCATTTGAGTATGTAATTAGGGCAACACATTTTCAGGCCAGATAAACCCAAATGTTAATTCGAGCCTGCTGTAAATCGTCAAATATAATGAATCCCAAAGCTAAGAGCAAGTATTTTGGATTATACTTGACACCACACCCTTAATTGGTGGGGATAATTGAGATGCATCCCAGCTTTTAGTCTTGTTGATGATATTTAAGAGTTAGCTTAAATTAGACTACCACATTTCCTGCTGTAATTGATGGTCAGGTCCTTGGAGACTGGAGAGTTGTCAAATGCCTGCATATAATCATCTAAATCAACCTGGGAGATGTGTGAGAAAAGGAATTCTTGTTATGCTCCTAATATATCTTTTGTATTGTCCTAAGATTTGAAAGAAACGTAGGAAATCATCCAGTCTGATTGCCTTCATTTTATACATGGAAAATGAAGCACAGAAAGAAAAAGTGGCTAATATACTGTCCAGTGTCATATAAGTGGCAGGCTCGGGATCAAAATTGTAGAGTCCAGCCCTCTTCTTATTATGCCTTATTATTTGAAGTGGGAATCATGAAACCACACAGACAGACAGACAGACAGACACACACACACAACTAAAATCCGGTTCATAAATTTATGTGTGCAGTATTCTTTTAATCTCTCTTTTCATTGTTCACAATGACAAAGAGGAAATATGACTAAAGAGACTTTACTGATCCAGAGATGGCCATGCTAAATTTCAATATGCATTCTCAATTCCAATAATTTGGGAAATGAAGCATGATGGTAAACAGGAAAATGAGAAAAAAAAAAAAAATAAGTGCAATGTGCCAACCTCCTTTGGCCAAATGGCCTGAGGTTAGAGTTCTGAATTCCTGGGCTGTAATTTGTCCAAGTTCTAAATACATATTATATTAACTTGCTTTTTCAATTTTTCAGAATAAATTATTTGATTCTCAAATGGACCTTTATTTTTAATTTCAATAACCAGTTTCTGAAAAGAAAAAAAAAAAAAAGAAAGGACTTTTAGGGAAATAGCTCCCTAGTAATTATGATTTTTTTTTTACATTTTAACCAAAAGTACTATAAAAAACTCCAATAATATTGTAAAAAAACAAATCTATAAGGGTCCTGTTTCCTACCACTGAATTAGGCTCCCAGAAGAGGTAATTTTCAACTCTTAGCTGACTCTTTTGAATTTTGCCTCCATATATTATAAAGATGCTGGGAAATTATTAATTTTTTTATTGTAGGCATTTTATTGATCAACTCTCTGTACACAGTTTTCCTACCCCCCCCCCCCGAGCCCCTGGGTTACAATAGTGATAATTTTACATGGCCATAATCTTATTAACACTAACTTTTCATTTACCCCAAAATTGTTATGTCAGGAAGGTGGGGGTAGCAGAAATCTGTGTTTTGTTTGGAAGTGAGGAATATTGGTACATGCAGATCTAAATCCTTTCCTTCTGTCATTAATGGATAAAGTAATAAATAAGTAAACACAGAGATCAAGTGTCTAAGAAAAGAAAAGGAGTGGGGCTGCTTTTAAAATTAAGTGAATATATGCTTTTAAAATTAAGATGTCTCTTTTAAATCAAAGAAATGAAGTTGCTTATTACTATTTAGAACAACTTTTTGTTTTTACTGGCATTAATTATTGCTTTAACTTTTGGTTTGCCCTTTTCTCAATGTGTCTATCACTAATTCATTCTAACCTTTTGCTGGAGTTGAATATCTCCTCTCAGTACAAACATTTAGATGGTCTATTTTTTTTTCTTGTTATCATCTCTGTTGGAAATTTCCATCCTCTTATATTGATCTGGGCAAGTTTCTTGGCTAGATAACCAGCTAACATTCTAGGATCTCTCTGTACCTTCATTCTTCTCCTGTGTGCCACACAGGAGAAGAATGAACTATACCCCCAGCCCTTTTTAAATTTTTTATTTAGAAATAGGGTTTCACTAAGTTGCTGAGGCTGGCTTCAAACCTAGATCTTCTTATCTTAGTCTCCAAAGTACTAGGATTACAGGTGTGCACCACCACACATGGCTTTTAGCTTTGATTAAAAAAAAATCCTTTTATTGGTGCATTATAGTCTCATATCATAATGTAGTTCATAGTATCTTTTTTTTTTTTATTGGTGCATTGTAATCATACATCTTTGTTAGGTGCAAGCTGGTAAAGGCATACATGAACACATCTCTCATTTAACCCTTCCCCAATTCCAGCCCCACTCCCTCCCCTTCCCTCCTTCTCAAGTTCAGTTTAGTGATTGACTTTGATATGTTTGTGAAAGTACATCATGTGCATTAGGGTGTTTCCCCCTAACCCCATCACCTTCAGTTAAGTCACCTTATTTGCTCATGTAACATTTTTCCTTCTTTGTAGAGTCCCTCTTATGACCCACTTGCTCCCTAGCTTCTGCATATTAGGGAGAACATACAATTTTTTACTGTTTGTGACTGACTAATCTCACTTAGCATAATGTTTTCCAGTTCTATCCATTTCCCTGCAAATGACATGATTTTGTTCTTCTTTACGGCTGAGTAAAATTCCATTGTGTACATATTCCATAGTTTTGTAATCCATTCATCTGTTGATGGACATCTTGGCTGTTTCCATAGTTTGGCAATTGTGAATTGTGCAGCTATAAACATAGATACATGTGCATCAGTCTGATAGTTTGGTTTCCATTCTTTTGGGTAGATACCCCAAGGTGATATTGCTGGATCATATGGTAGGTTCATTCCCATTCGTCTGAGGATCCTCCATACTTTTTTCCAAAGTGGTTGCACTAATCTGCACTCCCACCAACAATGTATTAGGGTTCCCACTTCTCCATACCCTCGCCAGCATTTGTTGTTTGTATTTTTGATGATTGCCATTCTACTTGGAGTTAAGTGAAATCTCAAGGTAGTTTTGAGTTGCATGTCTCTGGTTGCTAATATGGCAGGCTAATCTCTGATGTTGTCCTCACAATATATCAAATCACTCTTTTTTTTTTTTTTTGCAGTGCTGGGGATTGAACTCAGGGGCATTCTACCTCCGAGCTACACCCCCAGCCCTATTTTTTATTCTTTATTTTGAAACCGAGTCTCACTAAGTTGCGGAGTGCCTCACTAGGTAGCTGAGGCTGGCCGAGAACCCGGATCCTCTGGTCTCAGCCTCCCGAATGCTGGGATTACAAGTGTGCGCCACCACGCCTGGCTCTCAGGTGATTGTTAAACATGACATGTACATTTTTCATCCCCTGCCCAGATCCACCAATACTGAATTGCTGAGAGTGAGATCTAGGAACTGAAAAAAATTTAACAACTTTCTCAGATAATTTGTACATACTAGGAACTTGGTGAATCTCTGCTGTGTGTGTGTCTGCATATGTACTTGTGCACACATAACTTTGGGAGCAGATTTAGAGATGAGGGGTGAACATTTCCAGGATAGGAGCTGGCACAACTTCTCAGTAAGAAAGAACTTTTTCAGCCAGATGTGGTGGTACACAACTGTAATCTCAGTACTTGGCAGACTGAAACAGGAATATTGTGGATTTGAGGCCAGCCTCAGCAACTTAGCAAGGCTTTTAGCAACTTAATGAGGACCTTGTTTCAAAATAAAATAGGGCTAGAGGTAAATAGGGCTTAGATGTAGAATGCCCCTGGAGTTCCACTCAAGTGCTGAGAGTGAGAAGAGAGGGAGGGAGAGAGGGAGAGAGGGAGAGAGAGAGGGAGGGAGGGAGAGAGGGAGGGTGGAGAGAGAGAGAGAGAGAGACAGAGAGGGAGAGAGAGACAGACAGAGAGAGACAGAGAGAGAGAGAGACAGAGACAGAGAGAGAGAGACAGAGAGAGAGAATGAATCTATTTAACTATTTCAGGGAAAATTTTTAGCAGGAGAGTGAAATGATTAGGTCTCTATTTTTACAATGATCACTCTGCCTCTAGAAAAGCAGTTTCATTTTTCTAAAAACACCTACTTTGTAATAGTAAGAGATACCATATGTAGAGAGGAGATCGTGAGTTTTGGGATCAAAGAAAACAGCACAAGCCCTTATTATCTGTGTGACTGAGTAAAAGTACAAAGCTTCTCTGGGCCTTCCTTTCCTCCTATATAAAATGGGGACAGCAGTGAATTTCTTACTGGCTCTTAGGAAGGATGGAATAATTTAATTCAGGTAACATAATTGACACACAACAGATTTGGGAATGACACTCATTCTGCTGACTCCCATCCTGTGGGTGCTTCTGCCTGGCATGCCAGAGCCAATTCTGGCCAGTTGTGAAACCAGCCATAGGTCTGAGAAGGCATGAGCAATGGCGTGGTGAGATTGTGGGTATGAATGGGCTCCTACAGGCAGCATCAGGGGAAAAGCAGAAGAAAGTGATGTGGCCAGTTCTTAATGAATAATTTAGACATAGAAAGTCTTTGCCATAAGGGACTGGGACTGGTGGCCAACTTTCAATAAGATCATTCTCAAAGACCAGCACAAATCGTTTTAGTTCTAGAAATACAGTGTTCCAAGTATTTCATTAAGCCCCCCCCCCCGCCCCCAGCGGTACATTGCTCTTGATTGCATAGAATAAAAACATCAAGAGCATTCTGTGCCTTTCCTTCTCCTCCCTTCCCTTCTCAGTCTATCTTGCCTTATTTTCCTCCTAACTTGCATCTTAAGCAATTAGCCTCTAAGAGTTAGGCCTGTTTTACATTTTCCTATTACTGGAACTGAGTGATGGTTGGAGCAGAGATCCATGTTCCCAAGTCAACATCATGTTCTCCCCTTCCCCTCACACCCTTTTCTGTGTCTAATCATCTCTCATTAAGTTTCATGTTGTCTGAGTGTAAAACTGTTCCCCCCTGAGGTTGCTCTTTGGCTGGTTAGAATTAAGAGGGAGATACCCAGGGTAGACATTGGCTTGTTGAAACGTTATTTAATTCAATTAAATATAAATAAACACAGGCACACTCATACTCACATAATCTTGAGAGCCTTCTATATGCCTGGAAATATTCATACCAGTACACATTGGTGAATAAACTAACCAGAATCCCTACTGCCATGAGAAAGACAAAAACCACACTGTAATGGTTTGGATTTAGAATGTCCCTCTAGCCCTCGTAGAAAGGTAGCAATGTTGGAAGTCAGGGCTTGGTTGATAAAAAGGAGTCCCTGGAGGTGTGGTCTTGAGGATTCATTTTTGGGAATTATGTAAGGCCTCTCTCCTCCTCCTACTCTCTCTCTCTCTCTCTCTCTGCTTCTGGCCTCCACAATGTGAGAGTAGAGCTCTGTGTGCTATCTCTGCTTCTGGCTGCTATGCTCAGAGCTCCGCAGACCTAGCCTAACATGGATTGGAACTCTGAAGTCTCCAAAAACTGAGCAAATAAATCTTCCTTGAAATCGTGTGGTCAGGTTTTTTTTTTTTTTTTTATCACAGCAGTTTGAATGTTGACTCACACACACACACACACACACACACACACACACACACATGCTTGTATAATAATAAATGGTGATAAAATTCAAGAAGGAAATAAAGAAGGCATATTAATGGAGAATAATAAGGAGAGAGGGAAGAGGCTTATAATATGAACTTGGGAGGCATCTCTGAAAACATAGAATTGCAGAATGAGATGGGTCATCCAATCAATCAATGATCAATCAAAGTACATGCAGTCAAGATAGAAGCAGCAGCAAGAGTAAAGTTTCTGAGCCAGGAAAGCACTTTTTTGTGTGTGAGGGACTGAAAGGAGGTGGTGTGGTTTAAGAATCAAGTGTAAAGAGAAACACTGGTCCAAGATGAAATTCTATAGGTAGACAGGGACCAGGGAATAGAACATGATGGTCTTTGCAGTGCTAGGTAAGAAGTGTCAGTTCTTGTTAGGCATGGTAATGCATGCTTGTAATCCTAGTACTTGGGAGTCTGAGACAGGAGGATTACAAGTTCAAGGCCAGCCCCAGCAACTTAGTGAGAACTGCAGCAATTCAGCAAGACCATGTTTCAAAATAAAAAAAATAAAGTATAGGTTGGAGGTAGAATACCCCTAGGTTCAATCTCCAATACAAAAAAAAAGTATGAATTCTATATAAGTGCATTAGGAAGATGTTGAAGAAGCTTATGAAAGATTTGGTGATCAGATTTTGTTTTATGAAGATTTCCTCTGGCTTCTCTGTGTATTATGGACTAGAAGAGCAAGGAAAGGTGTAGGTAGCTACACCTCAATGGTCCAAATCCAAGTAGTGACTTAGACCAAAATGGTGCCAATAGCAATAAAAAAAGTGGATGTATATCATGTTTATTTTGGAAGCAGAAATGGAGGAATGGATTTAAGACTGAAGGAAAGTAGTTAAGAGGGACTTCTATTTTTTAGCTACTTATTAAGTGGAGTAGTTTTATGAGTAAATCAGGAGCTCAGCTTTGAAAATGTTCACTTTGAGATTCTTGGAGATATCCAATAGTATATATCAAGTGCAGGTAGTTAATTTATAAATCTGGGATTTAGGAAGAAGTGCAAGGCCAAGCTTATCTATTACAGCTCCATCAGTATATAGATGGTGTGTCAGTTGGGAGACCAAGATGAAAAGATGAACTCCCTAATACATTGGATCAGAGACACATTTATTTCTCATTCATGTAATGGTTCAGAGGTAAGTGAGTGATCTAGATTAGGTAGACAGCAAAGATACTTTCCTTAACTTAGAATATTTTCCAAAAGTTTGATTTTCAGATTGTGATTTTTAATCTCTCTGGAATTTGTTTTTTGCATATGGACTGATGTAGGAATCTATCCACTTGTATTAATTTCCAAATACATAGCCAAGCATCCCACATCACTAGATTCATTCGTCTTTTGTTTTTTTTCATTAGTTTGTAGCACTGCCATGTCTCCACATATGTGGAGGCTGAATAATTTGTTTCTTTGGTTTGTCTATTTCTACAGCAATACTATAGTGTATTAATTATTAAAATAAATCTTGATATGTAGTAAGGCAAGATCTTTCTCCTTACTTATCTTTTTAAAAATAGTTATGGCTCTTCTTGATCCTTTATTCTACCAAATAAAATTTTAGAGCAAGGCTGTCAACCCATGAAGAAAAATAAAAATAAAACCTTTGTACTAACATTTATGTCATGTATACTTTCTCATTCCCTTTGTGTGTGTGTGTGTGTGTGTGTGTGTGTGTGTGTGTGTGTGTGTGTGTGTGTGTGTGTGTGTGTATGTGTGTGTGTGTGTGTGTTTGTAATACTGGAGAATGAACCCACAGTCATTTTACCTCTGAGCTACACCCCCAGCCCTATTTTATTTTTTAATTTTGAAACACAGTCTCACTAAGTTGAAGAGGGCCTCGCTAGGTTGCTGAGGCTGGCCTGGAACCTTCAATCTTCCTGTCTAAGTCTTTCAAATACTAGGATTACAGGTGTGCACCACCACAACCAACTTGATTCCTTCATTTTTAATCTTTCTGTGTCCTTATGTTTAGGTACATCTTTTGTAAACAGCATATATTAGGATTTAAAAAGACAATTTAATAGTTTGTCTTTTCAGAGATAGTTCAATCTATTTACACATACACACACACACACATATATATGTATATATATATACGTGTGTGCACTTTAAAAAGTCATCCTATTGTGTTTTCTATTTCTTTGCCTTCCTCCCCCCTTTATTTTTTTGCTTCCTTTTCTTTCCTCTATTTGATGAATTATGACTTCTTTATTCCCATTTTTGCTTCTCTACAGAAGTTCTACATTCTTTCTATTCTTTTAATCATTGCCTTTACACTTTTAAACATGTATACAATAAAAAGTCTAAGATGAATCAATCTCTTTAATCTCTTCCTAAACAATAAAGTACTTTTAGCTTTACTTTAATCCCAAATTCCATGTTTTTGTTCCTTAGTTTCAATTTATTTTTAATCACTCCCATCAAAATTGGTCAATATTATTCTTTTTAAAATCAATACTTTAGCTTTACCAATGTGTTTGCCAATTTCTTTCTTTTCTTTACTTCTTTAATCTTCTTTTTTCCATCTGGGTTTAAGGTGCTTTTAGCTGAGCCATATTTTTTAGAAGTAGTTGACACAAAATCTATGGATCTGAAACAATCTTTTTGAGCTTGAAGATATACTTACTTTATCCTCATTCTTACATGAGAATTTAGTTGAATATAGAAATCTAGATGGGCAAAACATTCCTTAACTCTTTGAAGATATTATCCTATTGTTTTCTGGCATCAATTACTAGTAATGGGGAGACTTCTCTATGCAAGGGTCATTTCTTTGTGAGCACTTTGAGTTTTCTCTCTAGGGGATTTAGATGTTTTGATCCAAGTGATTTAATTTTCATATTTTTTTTACTATAAAGCAAATTACAATATATCTGGGAAGATTACTACACTACAGTGTGTCTAGGGCAATTTTTTGTTCTTGTTTTTAGTTTTAGGAATGTGCCTTGAATCCGAAGATGTTAGTTCTTCTTAAGTCTGGATAATATATCATCCAATCTCTATTTCAATATTCCTTTCCCTCCTAACTTTTTGTGCTCTCTTAGAATTCTCATTAGATACTTGTGGGCCTGTCTCACTTTGCCCTCCAATTCTCTAAATTTGTCTTTCATATTTTCCTTTTTTTCCTGTGTGATGCATCCGGGTGTCTTCGCCAGCTCTGCATTAGTCAGCTTTTCATTGCCGTGACCAAATTACCTGACAAAAACAACTTAGAAGCCGGGCGTGGTGGCGCACGCTTGTAATCCCAGCATTTGGGAGGCTGAGACCAGAGGATCCGGGTTCGCAGCCAGCCTCAGCTACCTAGAGAGGCCCTCCGCAACTTAGTGAGACTCGGTTTCAAAATAAAGAATAAAAAATAGGGCTGGGGGGATTGCTCGGAGGTAGAATGCCCCTGAGTTCAATCCCCAGTACCGCAAAAAAAAAACCAAAAAAACAAAAAAACACAAAAACTTAGAAGAGGAAACATTTATTTTGGCTCACGATTTTAGAGGGTCAGTCCATAGACTGCCAGCTCCAAAGCAGAAACACCATGGTGGTGGGGCATAGTGGAGGAAAGCTGTTTAATTCATGTGATTAAAGCAGAGAGAGATAGAAAGGGACCAGGGGTATTTATAGTCCCTGAGGCCCCCCTTCCAGTGACCTGTCTCCTCCAGCCATGCCCCACCTCTGAACCTTCTCTAAGTTGTGTGGTGGTCAGGTATATTGGATCACAGCAGTAGGAATGCTGATGGAGACATTTATCTATGTGTCTGACTTAGAAGGGCAGCCTTTCCATGTCAGCTGAATTCTCCACATAACCAGAAGTCGCTCTTACTAGTTATTCACACTATATAGATGAGGAAATAATAGACCAGAAAGAGTAACATATTATACAACATTTCTAGCCAGTCAGCAATACAGCTGACTGTTAATTCCAGAGCCCATCTTCTTCACTATACAACATTATTCCCTTTGGATGAGAGAAGTTGATGGGTGGCTCATGCCAAGTGGCAATGAACAAGTATGCATGCCAGCTAGCAACTGAGTGGGAAGAAATAATCCCAGTGGTAGAAAAAGAACAGTGGATCTAGCAAGAAGATATTTATAAGTGGCTAAGATTGGGAATCTGGTTTTATAAATACTGTGTCAGATAAAAGAAAATTGCTGTGAGTTCTTGACGGTAAGATCCCACACAATGAATGAGATTAATGGTCTATACTGCTCATTGTGAAAAATACATGCAACTATGTGAGTACTGCAGGTATTGAGATGGAGAGCTTGAGAGAGGTCAGATTTGACACTGAATAGAAGAGATAGGATAGGCCTTTGTTACACAGGTTTCTGACATTTACTTGAATTGATTTGAATAACATAAAATTAAGGAAAAAAATGAGAATTGATATGCATCATTCTGAAAGTATCACGGAAGATAAGGTTGATCACAATAGTGGCTAAACCAATAAACCCAGCAAGTCATTATTTTCTAAATGTTTTTCAGCGGCTCAAGTCTAGATAGACCAGTGGTCCTAGTCCTGTCTGAGCAGCAGTTTTTCCTCATTTTACAGAGGTGATCAAAATTTGAGGAGGTTAAATGATTTGCTTTAGATGATAAGGTGTGATCTAGTACTACATCTACCTGGTTCTAGCTGCTAATCACTACATTCTAAGCTTTACAACAGCCAAGAAATATTTCTTGAGCATCTTTTACAAGTATATCATAAACACTATGGGGAAGAGAAATCTTGATCAAAACAGTTTGTGTCTTTGAAGAATTTATACTATACTAGAAAGATCCTAATCCCCTCTAAGGCACAGCAGAGATGATAAGAAAACAGTGGATTCAGGGATGGGGAACCCACCTTTTAGAAAACTCTTTGGAGGCTGCAGAAGCTGAAGTGGGCCTTGGAAAGGGGTAAGACATGGCCAGATTGAGTCAAGAAGATAAAACAGAGAGGAAAGAGGCAAGAATTCCAGGTGTCAAGCCAAGAAGAAGCGAAAATACAGGGGTGGCAAAGATAGGAGATTTTTTGAAAAAGTTAAATAGCCAGTTTGACTGGACAAAGAGTTTATATGTGGTACTAGGAAGAGATAATGCTAGAAAAATTCGATGAAGATTTTAGTATGAATAATAATTATAGCTAATGCCGGGCGTGGTGGCGCACGCTTGTAATCCCAGCATTCGGGAGGCTGAGACCAGAGGATCCGGGTTCGTGGCCAGCCTCAGCTACCTAGTGAGGCACTCCGCAACTTAGTGAGACTCGGTTTCAAAAATAAAAAGAATAAAAAATAGGGCTGGGGGTATAGCTCGGAGGTAGAATGCCTCTGAGTTCAATCCCCAGTACCGCAAAAAAAAAAAAAAAAAAAAAAAAAAATTATAGCTAACAATTGCTAGGCAGTTAAAATGTGCCAAATTCTGCCCTTGGGGCTTTAAATTCATTGTCTCAGCTGGGTGTGGTGGCGCATGCTTGTAATCCCAGTGCTTGGTAGACTGAGACAGGAGGATCGAGGGTTCAAGACCAGCCTCAGCAATTTAGCAAGGTCCTCAGTAACTTAGTGAGACCCTGTTTCCAAATAAAAAACTAAAATAGGGCGAGTGTAGCTGAGAGATAGAATGCCCCTGAGTTCTATCTCCAGTAACACACACACACACACACACACACACACACACACACACACACACATTCATTGTCTCACTGCAAGTTTGTCTAATTTTAAAGCCCATGATCCCATTCATAGAATGGTGTGGACACCAAGTAGATCCTACTGTGGGTGTTAAATGGGTTCTGATTCAGAGCTACCATTCTGATCCACTGGTATCTATTGCAGATATATTCCTTGAGGCCCTTTATAGGAGGAGCTACTGTTTTGGACTTTTATACAGGATTATTGATTTGGGGTGATTATATGTCCCAGTTGACCCAGAGTGGTCTTTATCTATGCCTGTTAAGATCATGTAATTATTAAGAGCACCACCTTCACTTTCAAGCTGTAGGAGTTTGGGTGATAAATGGTATGCCCCTACTGCTGAAAGGCAGAGCCACGGAGGAGGTGGGAGCAGCCTCAGCACTGCCATGTTGGGTGGAGTTTCTGCTTTACAGGGAGTTGCAGGCTGGAGTCCAGAGCACTGTGTTTCTCTAACTCTGCTTCTTCGCAATCTGGCTGGATAAATACTGCCTCGGGGGATGTGGATTCTGCCCATTAAACCCAATGATGCTGGTGTTTGGCTGTTCCAGAGATAGTGACGTCAGGTACTCTTGGCATTTGAGGGGATGAGCGCAGGGTGGTAGAAGGGAAGAAGCTGTGCTCATCCATGAAGTCAGCAGCTTTGGGAAAGGGTGGATACGGGCTAAGAACTTAAGTCTCAGGAGATCGCACTGAAATCAGCGCCAATGTGGCTCTCCACATGAAGGGAGACCATTGTGTCCCGTGGATAGAAGGCTCCTCAGACAGGCATTTACGAAGCCCTCTTCTTTTAGGAAAGAATGCACCAATGTTGAACAGTTTTTTGTAGCCAATGAGATTTCTTAGGTCAAAAAGTTTTAAAGGGTACAAAACACTGCTTAACTGGGGTTACTTCTTAGCTTGGCATGCTGTGATCATGGATGGCTTGCCAGGCATTATTTTCTCTTGTAATTCATTCAGAACATGTTTTTTGAGTATCTTCTGGAAGCTGGACCATGAGGCTGAGGGCTGAGATGGCGAAAAGTAAGACCCAGAGCAAGACAACTATTATGTTGCTGGTAGCCTCACTCTCAGTGTCTGCTATAATACACCAGGTAGGCACATATTTTTAAATACCCCACACAATACTGTATGTTGTTTATGGGGAGGTGCATATGTAATAAAAGTATAAAAACATGCATAAGGATGATGCAGCAACCCTAGGGAGGCTGGGAAAGAAGGAAAGGTCTGGGCCTGGATCTTAGCTGCATCACAAACATTTTATTTCTAGGGAAATAAAATTTTGGGGGAGAGGGAGGGAGAGAGAGAGGGGGGAAGCTGAAATTAACATGACAGCACATTTGACATTCATTATATCTTATTTCCACCTACCAAATCTTAAGATGATATTAGTAGTATTATTTTGCTACTTTTCTAAATGCTTGAGATATTTTGCAATTAAACATTAAAATAAGATTGTGTCCCATAAATACACACAACTCTAATTTATCAATTTAGAGTATAAATAATATTAGAAAAAAAGTCCTGACCACAGTTCTAAGGAAGATGGGCCTTTTAAAACAGATGGCCCTTTTTTAAATTTCAAAGATCATCCTAGGAGGAGGTGGCAAAGAGGAGAGATGGACGGAAGGAAGGGGACAGTGAGAGGGACAGTGAGAGGGACCGAGGCTGGGGCCTCGTAGGGTTGTGGAGTCTATGAAAAATCTCCAAGTACGTTTTGACTTCTTGACAGAAGCGATGTCCAAACCTGATTTGAAGTTGTGGTTCTAGTGTAAACCTCTCCATCCATGTCCACACACCTGGTGAGAGTAATTTTTAAAATTATTTTTTGGTACTGGGGATGGAACCTAGGGGCTTTCTATCTTTGAGCTACATCCTAGCCCTTTTTTTTTAAATTTTTTATTTTGTAACAGGTTCTCATTAAGTTGATGAGGGGGCCTCACTAAGTTGCTGAGGCTGTCCTTGAACATGTGATCTCCCTTTCTCAGCCTTCCAAGTACTGGGATTCCAGGTGTGTGCCACCATGCCCTGTGAAAGTGATTTTTCAAATGGAGGAAGGCACCAGGTTCTTATCTAGATGATACTGATATAGAAGGAATTTTCCAAGCAGACACTCAGTCAATACCTACCATGCTAAGCACAATTAGTGAGCTCAGTTAAGACTCAGTATTCACAAGAATGATCTGTCTCCTGTGGACTTTGGACCTCCAGGGAGCAGGAGCAGGATGTAAGAGTGAGTGGATTGGAGGTGGTCTTCTCAAGAGTCCCAGAGCAAGGAGACCTCAGCGGTGTCTGGGTAAAGTTCTTCCTCACATTGGTGGGGTGTGATGTGGAGGCCCAGGGGACCCCCCAAGGTCTCGCTGAGTGACACCAGTGTGAGAATCGGCCATCTGGCTGGTCTTTCTTGGCTAAGAGCGTCCCCAGGTCCTCTGGAACTTGTGGAGCATGGAAGATGCTTAGCCTTTCCTATCACCTGAGAGTTCTGAGGGAGGTGGTATTGGAGCAGGCAGCTCGAATCCACCATATGTCCTGTTTTATCTGTCTTTCAGACTGGGCCACTGGGAATCTTACCAGGAGCCCTACTTGTAAACATTCTGGAAACTTTTACCAAGCTGTCAACTTATGACTACAGGATGGCTTGAGGTCTTTGGACCCTTTACCAGCACAGGTGAGAAGATATCCTAGAAAAGGCAAAGGCAGGGGATGACACATTGCCTTCTGCGGCAGTTTGTGTCCCAACTCTAATCTTTTTATTTCTTGGATCTGGCATTTATTAGGGTCCTGTAGCCGCTTACTTCCTAGATGGGGAGGCAGCTAATGTGGTGGTAGCTTGGGTTCAGGGTGAGATGATGAGGGAGGGCTCGGGCAGAGGGAGGAGACAAGGATCCGGAAGCCCCCGAGGGAGGAAAAGCCAAACAGGTTTCTTGGAAATGAAACTGCTTCTCCAACAGAACAGCTTGATGTGATAAGAGCAAAGTAATGAGAAACAGAAGGCTCAGATTTCCTGGGAAGCAGAGCGCCAAACAGCAACTGGGTTTGGGCTGTTCCCAGATCATTGTATAAGTCTAAGCCTTTCCCCAGGCCCTGGGTGGGGGAGTCTTGGCTTGGAAGGCTCCGTGCTGATTCTATGGCAAAGAGCTCAAAACCTTGGAAAGAGCAAGCCCTCCTCCCCCCCCCCCCAATACTTGCTTTTCTCAGCATTGTAGACATAGAGTTGGGGAGCCCTCGCACTGTCCACTCGTTCCTTTTCCCATCCCTGTCCCCCATATCTGCTTCACTAAATCATCCAGCTCAGAAGAATGGAACCAAATGCTTGTGCTCATTCTCTGACTGTGTGGAGGGCTTGCGTAATTTTAAGAGACAGCAGCTAGCTGGGCATGGTGGTGCATGACTGTCATCCTAGTACTTGGGAGACTAAGATGGAGGATCGCAGGTTCCAGGACAGCCTCAGCAATGTAGTAAGACTCTCAGCAACCCAGTGAGACACTATTTCAAAACAAAACAAAACAGGGCTGGGGTGTAGTTTGGAGATAGAATGTCTCTAGGTTTAATCTCTAGTACATAAAAAAAAAAGTTGCAGAGTGGACTCTCCAATATTCAACACGAGGGCTTCATTTGATAATCTCATCAAAGGAACCAGGGTGGGATTTGACATCAGATCAAAGAGCTTCTCCCTCCCATAGGCTCCCAACCCATCTCCTCCTAAGCAGGCTCCCCAGGGATTTCAGCTGCTTGTACCAAAACATGGTCTGATTTCATTTCTTGCATCATCAAATGACTGGTTTCTGAAACCTGGCAGAGGTGATAGGTTTCTTTGCCAGTTGGAAAGGGGAAGGGGCAGGTCTTTCATAGAAGAAAGTGAGACCTTGATTTCTAGCACAGAGGTCCCCAGAGCTGGAGAAATAGGCTCCTGTTAACCCAGAGTGCTCATTCCCTCGTAGAGCAGCAGGGGGACAAGTCTGAAGTTGAGATAGCACTGCAAAAGCAAGATCCACATTAGACAATTTAGCTGGAGGCCTCCAGTGCCAGAGAGTAAGAAGGAGCAGTTATGTAAGTTCCCAGGTCAACTCGAGATGAAGGCCATGCAGCGGTCCTTCTTGGGCTCTCCTCCTTGATCCAAATGGCCCTGAGTCTCCTAGTCCTGGGCCAACTGGTGGAACACAATCTCTCCTTTTCTTTTCATTGTCATGGAGCCCAGCGCAGCAGCACTGATTGAGTCCAGGTTGTGTGTGGGGGCCCTAGGCTGAGCTGTGTGCTGTGGTGGCTGCTGAAAGGGTTGAAGAAGCAACTTGTGGTCTACCAGGTGGGAAAGGACACGTGGACTGATTTCCAAATGGTTTGGCCTTGACTTTGGTGTTCAGATGACCCCAACTGATAGTGAAAGTATGTGGTACAAAGAGATGTATGTACATGACCTATAATTATTTTGTGTGTGTGTGTGGGGGGGGGGGAACGATACTGGAGATTGAACCCAGGGGCATTCTATCTCCGAGATACACACCCAGTCCTTTAAATTTTTTTTTTAATTGTGAAATCTAAGTTGCTGAGAGTCTTGCTAAGTTGCTGAGGTTGGCTATGAACCTGCCATCCTCCTGTTTCAGCCTCCCAAGTGCTGGGATTACAGGTGTGCACCACTATGCCTGGCTCTCAGATATTATTGAGATATATGTCTGTTTGTGCCTCTGCTAAATGACCTCAGCTTGTTTGATTTCTTCTGCTGTGCTTGTGTTCTCTTTCTGTATCTTCTCAGGGTAAGTTGTGGTTTTAACATCTTCTTATTTTTTGGACAGCTGTGTCTAACCTTCTGAGTTCTGTGACCTCCATGGATTATCCCAGTGGCATAAAAGCCCTGGCCTTGAAGATCTGGGTTTGCTTTTACCTCTAAACTTTATATATGCACTCCT
>PVLC010010394.1:0-50619 GCA_004027655.1 Graphiurus murinus | reverse complement strand
GATCTGGCTAAGGTGTCGAGGGTCTCACTAAGTTGCTGAATCTGGCCTTGAACCTGTGATCCTTCTGTCTCAGCCTCCCAAGTACTGGGATTACAGGCATGCATGCATCACCACACGTGGCTCTGTCCTCTAAGCTTCGATTTTTAACTATGAACCTCGCTCTGATGGGAACATTGGGCAGCCTTGCTCCAGGCTAAACCTCTTCATGGCTTCTGAGTGGAGCCAGCTCTTCCACGAATCCATACCTGGAAAACGTGCGTGTGCCAGGCTGCTAATTATGGGATGCATGCTCCAACTAGATGGAGTGCCTCTCTGGCTCTGGTTTTCTGTGTGAGAGGGGACTTCAGTCATCTCAGCTCTAATGTAGGGTATTATAGTTAGATGTAAAATGTCCCCTGTAGAGGTCATTTATTAATGTTCAGGATTGATATAATTGAGTTATGAAGACTGTAATCCCAGCTGTGGATAAATCCATTGCAACAGATTTATCTGGGTGGTGGCCTAGGATGGTTGCTTGTCGTTGGAGGAGATGGGTCCCAGGGGATGTGGCTTGGGGGATTATATATGTTTGGTTCCTCCCCATCCTCCCTCCCTCTCTCTCTTTCTCTTGCTTCTGGTTGCCATGATATGAGGAGCACAGCCCATGCGATCTCCCTGTCTCTGCCTCCCACCACCATGCCCAAGATCTGCAGTCCCAAGGACTAAACCTGAAACCATAAGAAAATAAATATATTTTTTTTCCTTTAAGTTACATGGTCAGACTTTTAGATTATAGCTGTGGAGAGTGTTGACCAGAACATAGGGGTAAGAACCACCACCATCATCTAGACCTGCTGGGAATGTTCTCTCTTCCACACAGAGAAGACAAAGCAAGGGGGTAAAAGTTCAGTGGCACTTGTTAGAGTCCTGGGCTAACTAGCTGGCTAACTTTTGGACTCTCAATTTCTTACTTGCAGGAAAGGACAGGGGTAGTGGCTCATGCAAAGTTGTCATATATGTCCAATTAAAATCTTTATGATCATTACATATTTTATTGTTTATATTGTCATTATTTAAAAAGTCACCAGCTTTATCTGCAAAGATGACAGAGGTCTGCTTCTCTCAGTGGCTTGATATGACCACATCCAATAGCTAAGAAAAAAGGAATACTTCAACCCTGATGCTTATTGGCTAGTGCCATTTTAATGAAGACCACCACTACTTCCTCCCTCCTTGCCATAAAAAAATTAAAAAATCCTTTTGATAATTAGTTATAATAACATTAATGCTAAATTCGTCCTCATTTCAATTTCCTGGCCCCAACCCAATTCTTCCTGAGTGGGTTGGCCAGTTTTTCTTTCCCTGACTTTTCTTTTCCCTGAGGATGCAGAATGTTTACAAAGCACATTTTCCTTTAAAAAGATTTTCCCTAAAAATTCAAATGTTATTAATGGATTCTTAGTCCTTCCTGAAGTCACTCACTGACCCAAATAGCAAACACAATTGAAAAAACATACCACCATGTAAAGGCCTTTAAGTTTGCCCCCTCGTGTCCCCTCTGCCCTTTCTGCTGTCCTTAAGTATGTAGAATATATTTAGAAAGTCATATGGGTCTATCTAGTAGTATTTGGCACTGAATTCTTCTATATTTGGTGATGGATTAGAAAAAAAAATTGAAACTCATTTATTAAATCTTGAGATTTAATAAAGTTACTATTTTGTAGTAATTTCTTTTAAAAAAGAGTTCATTTGTTTTTTCACCAATGTGCTGAGTGTCTACTATGCACCAAGACCTTTTCTAGATTTGTGGAGAATATAAGGGTGAAAAACTCAGGCTCCTACCAACAAAGGTCTTAAATTTAGGAAACAGTTAGGAAAAGAAACAGAGGGATAACATTTGGGGAAGACAAAGGGCATCCTGGATTTTGCCGGCAGGAATGGAAACTGCTTCCTGGCTCGGTTCCCTTCTGACTGCTGCACATCCGTCATGGGTACCCCTTCCTGCCCTGCAGCTGCCCACCGCACCTGTACACAGACTGTCTTAGGCCCTCTGGGTGTCTGTTCTGAGGGATTCTAAAGGTTTTTCCCAGGAATGTCTCTGGGAGGGAAGGCAGAGGGCTACTGGATATAACATGCCTCAGTTTCCCTTCCTCTCCTCTTTTCTTTCCAGCTGTTGAGGCTGTATGAACCAGGGGCTCAGAATACTGCTGGTGCTGGAGGAATACGTGAGACCTTTCTGAATCCCAGGGCTATCCTGAATTGACTGAAGAAGTGTGAGAACATGGATCCAATAGGCCATTACACTCAAGTCTCCATTTAGAAACAATGTGTCTCATCTCTGTGCTTGGTCCAGTTGAACAACATTGGAGGTTGTGCTGAGAGGACTGGAGATTCCTGGGGATCTAGTCCTTCCCTCCCCTCCCTCCCTTTCTCCCTCCCTTCTTCCCTCCCTGCCTTCCTTCCTTTCTTCCTTCCTTCCTTCCTTCCTTCCTCCCTCCCTCCCTCCCTCCCTTCCTCCCTCCTTCTTCCATCCTTCTTGTGGTACTGGGGATTGAACTCAGGGGTATTCTAAATCTGAGCTACATCCCAGGCCCTACTTTATTTTTTATTTTGAAATAGGGTCTTACTAATTTGCCAAGGCTGGCCTGGAACCTGCAATCCTCCTGTCTCAGCCTCCCAAGCACTGAATTACAAGTGTGATCTGCCACACCTGGCACTAGCCCTCTTTTCCTAAAACTAGTATAGTCTTGTGCTATACTGCTTACTGTTGGTCACCAATTCGCTCTTCTAGCTATTAAGTCACTTGTTCTTGCCCCTTCTCCCGCATGCTGTAGCTTTAGCCAACATCCCTCAGTGCACTGATTAGATTATTCCATAGAGGGTGAGTTGGTGAACTCGCCTGGATTAAAAATCTGACCGATCAGTCCCTTGCCCGACACCTACCTGTGGGTATGTCACTATGATGAAAACCAACTTCCTCTCATGGCTTACAAAATGTTCCCCTTCTTGTGACCATCCTCTCCAGCCTCACTTGCTGGTCCCCCAGCAAACCGCATGATCTTGAACATGCTGTCTTTGCAATTGCCTATAAACAAGCTTGCTGTTTTGCCCTTTCCCCTTTTTTACATCTGGAAGCAGAGGCCTCTGGGACCTAGCATCATTTCCTGACTGAAGCCTTCTCTGACTGCAACAGCCACGGTCACCCCCTCGCCTGGCTTTCGGTGCCACCTTGAATTAGCACATTTAGCTACAATTATATTTAAATGTGCATTGTGATGATCTGTCAGGCTGAGCGGGAAGGGATTACTGTCTCATCCATCACGGACACTCCGGCACCCAGCTGAAGGGCTCTGTAAGTGTTTGTTAATGGTGAAAGTAGTAAGGAGCTTAGATCTTAAAGAATCGCTCCTGGTTTAATTCCTCTTGAATTCATTTATTCATTTGTTTACCCATGCATGCATTTGCTACTTGTGCAAACATTTACTGAGTACCTACTATGTGGGAGCTCCCTCCCTCTCTCTCTAGGCAACAAAGCCTTGATTAAACAGACATAAAAGAGAAGCAGCTGCCAATCCTTCCTGCGGGAAACTCTGCTCCGCAGGCCTTCATTTAAGAATCCTAGAGCTTCAGTTTCCTTTCGTCAGCTTTTTTTCCTTAATGGCCAAACTCATGGTGGCAGTGACAATGGATTCTGCATTAGTATTAAAAATTTATTCAATAAATAATGGATTAGAACCTCTGTTTAATAATTATTAATGCGCTGCAATTTCAGTTGCCCAAATCTCAAGATGTTTTAAACATAACTAATTGAAAACACAATTAACGGCAACTTGCTGAAATAAATCTGAAAGGCAGAACATCCTTGAAAACCTCAGACTCTAACAGAAAAAAAAAAAAAAAATCAAAAGCAGCCCCCTCCTCACCCTGCCCCAAGATGAAGAATTGATGCTGGACTCCAGCAAAAAAAGATGGTGGTATCTGGTGGGATTTGGGACATGAAGATAGGGTAGTGGCAGCTTCTCTGTAGCTACTGAAACTTCAGGTGACCACTTCATTATGTCCAGATAAGGGAGTTTTCATGAACAGTATCCTGTGCTGACAATTACACCAGATGGACCCTTGGAGAAAGGTCGACCTCATTATGCCTGAACTCAGCCAGGTAAGTCCAGACGTGGCTCTGGCAGTGCTCTGGGGCTGAACATTGTCAGCGTCATGTGGCTGGGAGGCCTGGGCCTTCATCATCTAACTCTGCTGGGCCCCAATGTTCCCATCTCTTTTTAGTGGCTGATGTGTGTGTGTGTGTGTGTGTGTGTGTGTGTGGTACTGGGGATTGAACTCAGGGGCATTCTACCTCCGAGCTATAACCCCAGCTCTATTTTTTTATTATTTATTTTGAAACAGGGTCTCACTAAGTTGCGGAGTGCCTCACTAAGTAGCTGAGGCTGGCTGCGAACCCGGATCCTCCAGTCTCAGCCTCCCAAATGCTGGGATTACAAGCATGCGCCACCATGCCCGGCTTTAGTGGCTGATTTTGTTCATCCTGACTCAGTGAAATTAGTTCAGTTCAACAATAGCCAGCAAAGACAGAAAATGCATCGAGGCATTCACAGGATGAGCCTGGGATGGTTGTTGGACTCTAGAATTCTAGAGGGTGGAGAAGGAATGCTTTGGTTTTGAGCTGGGCTTAGCATGGGTAAGCATGGATTGCCACTTTTTGTTTTTTCATACTGCTCTTACTCTACTTTCTATGCCAGAGGGTTCTCTTTTACACATTTGTTTTTGGATTTGAACACACTCTGCTCTCCTTGCTTTCATCAGTACTTCTTAAGATTTTTTTTTTTTTCAGTACTGGGGATTGAACTCAGGGGCATTCTACCTCCGAGCTACACCCCCAGCCCTATTTTTTATTGTTTATTTTGAAACAGGGTCTCACTAAGTTGTGGAGTGCATGCGCCACCACGCCCGGCTTCATAGGATATTTGTGTGTGTGTATGTGTGTGTGTGTGTGTGTGTGTGTGTGTGTGTGTGTGTGTGTGTGTGTGTGTGTGAGAGAGAGAGAGAGAGAGAGAGAGAGAGAGAGAGAGAGAGAGAGAGAGAGATCAATGAGTCATTGGATGCCAGTTAATCAACAGCAGGTTTAGCCAGTGGTTGGCACTCAGCACGGACAACTCCCCTAATCCCCCTCCCATTCTGTCTTGTCTATGGCTGCTGCATAGCTAATCCATCCTCAGGATTCCAAACACTGCTGTGGGCATGCTTTCAATAGAATATTATGGTTACTGGGTGCATGGATGCTATTCCTAGAGAATAGAAAGTAACTAAGGGAGGGTTGCTCTGGAGAGCAGGTTGGCTACGGCTTGAAAATATGGAAAGGGGCAGTACAAGATATGGAAATATTGCAAATTACCTGCAGAGCTAGGCTGGTGAGTTTGACCTTCACCTTGGGGGTGAATATTTTAAAGCTAGAAAGTGGCAAGGACTGTAGCTTAATCTGTGTCCCATAGAGCAGTGGTTCTTACACTTCACCAAACACCCCGATCACCTGGAAGTCAGGCTAAATGTGATTGCTGAACCCCTTCTCAAGAGCTTCTCCTTCACGTGTCTTTATGAGATGAAATCCGAGAGTTTGGAGAGTTTGTGCTGCTGTCAAGTATCCAGGTAATAATGATACTACTGATTCAGGAACTGAGCTTGGAGAACCACTTCTGCAGAGGGTGCCCTGGAGGCAGGTGGGCATGGAGGCAGGGAGCTGTTTTGGAAATTGGCACAATAACCCAGCTGTACCATAATGCCAGCCTTATTTGAAGAAGGAGCAGTTGGTCTTCGTAGAGATGAAGAGTCAGCCAGTTTGATGGGCAAATGGATGAGTGAGAAATACTGGAGAATCTTCCAGGGTTCTTCTTCCCAGATCCTGAGAGAAGACATTCCTTCTCATGAGCAAAAGCATGGAGCTGAAGCTTCCTGGATGGGATGGAGGAAAAGCGATTGGGTGACACTTCCAAATGATCCCAGATTTGGGTGGGACAGGAGACCTGAGGGCAAACAGCTCTTTCCTATCTGAGCCCCCTAAACATGGTGGTGGCTGTAGGGAGGATATTTCCAGAAGAGGATCACAAGGATACTATAACTAGGTGAGTTAGGTGAGGCGACTCCCGACCTGGAGTCCCAGTGCCTTGTTGAACTGTGTACCAGGTGCCTTGCTTCACTTACCCAAACTCCCACGTGGTCTGCTGCTGCTGCGATCGCTTCCAGCTTAGAGGAGCTTCCTGGAGTCAGCAAAAGGAGGGCTGTGGATCCCACCTATGTATTGAATCCCATCTTTGGCATTTCAGTTCTTTTTGAAACAAAGTCATATGTAATCATCTTTTTTTTTTTTTTTGCCAGAGACTTAACTTGCATTGATTCTGATTTTTGTGCCCACCAGACTGCTGACTGGGGCTGGGTGCAGAGATGGCAGGAATGTCTTCCAAATCTGCAGAGCCTACATGCAGCAGACCATGTGAACGCACTTTCTCAAGGCCTTAGCAACGCCTGGTATTTCTGTAGTGGCTGAGCCAATAGACAGAGGCAGCTGCTCTATGGAAGGGCAACAATTGAGTCTTGAAGTTTCCTTCTTGGTAGTACTTTTCAACATACTTCTGGGTTATTTGTGTGTGTGTGTGTGTGTGTGTGTGTGTGTGTGTGTGTGTGTCTGTTTTTGTTTTAAGGACTTAATGTATGGAGCTCTGTCGTGCAACCAAAGCAATCCAAGTTTAATCTCTAAGCATTCATCTCCCAAGTTCAGATTTGTCTTCCCTTCTCTCAGCTGGTGCACTCCCCAACTTCTGACTGTCTAAAAATACCCAGCGTGGTTCCCTCTACAAAACACCAGCACCCTGCCAGCTGTTAAATAAATAACTCGAAACAAAAATGCTGTAGTTGTGAAATAAGATATATTTAATTAAATAAAAAAGGGAAAGCAAGTGCTATTACAAGAACATAAAACTGTAAGGCATAAGATAAAAACTAAATTACTACAAGGCAGCTCGATCCAATCTAATCCTTGAAGATAAAGATGAAACCAGAAAATTGCATGTATTGAGAAATCAACATAAGCCCTGAGCAAATATTAACTAGAGATCTATAAACTGGTTGATAATAAACAGTACTATGAACATTAGGATTAGGGAAGGAAATGGAAGTGGAATCACATTGGGTAAGGGGGACCTGAGTTCCTCTTCCCATCCTGCCTGGAGTAAGCAGTTGGATGATCTTGGCGGTGTGACTTTCCCATTAGCTAATTTCAGGCAATCTGAGAGGGAAGATGGAATGGTGTGGAAATACCTGGGCAGATTTCTGTCTGTCATCTTTTGAAAGACACTGAGATGGATGCGATCTCATGTTACCAGGCTATAAAATGGAGCCTTTTTACCATGGGTTTCCAACTTAGCTATTGACACGATTTTAACAGTGTATTTAAGCATGAAGAATGGTCCAATTACATGTTAAGTAGCCTCTTTTTTTATAGTTCTAATAAAGGTCCATTTAGACGTTTCTACTGACAACTCAGTTCTTTTGCAAGGGCATTTTTCAAGTTGCCTGCTGAAAGAGGACATTTCATGGCAAAAAATGTTTCTTTCTTTCTTTTTTTTTCAAAAGCCTGCTATTAGCTGGAGAATGTTGCTCCGGCTTTCAGAGCCACTGTGTGTATAGAGGCTGGGCCTTCCGGCGAAGTCGGCAGCAGCAGCTGGAAAAAATCAAGCTAATTCACAGGTGAAGATGTCCTCTTTGTCAGAGTTTCGGGCTCTGGGATAAAGACGCTCCTTTGAGAGCATTCATGTGTGTGTCCCACCCCACACGGGGAGCTTCTGAATGTACTCTCAACGGGAAAACAGACTCGGAGAGCGAGGGGGCGGCTCTGGCAGGCGGGGACGGTGGTCCTCCCTCACATCAAAGTCCAGGGACAGCCAGGGCCTCTGAGGGAGCCAAAGTCCCTCTGGGGACAGAGTTAGTGTTCTTAGGCCCCTGGGGATGTAAGTGACCTTGGGGCTTTTAGAAACATAGTTTTTATTTTTTTTTCCCCCTTTCTTTTTGCTTCTAGTGAAACTCTAACTAAAAGTGTTCCTGACAGAAAAAGAGGTCCACGTGTGCTCTTAGTGATGGACAAACTCTTCCAACCTCCAGGAGCCAGAAACCAGGAGCTGGGTTCGAGTCTTGTCATTACTCCTGGGAATCATCTTGAGGACTTCCACGCTGGCCGCTGGCTCCTTGAATGAAGACTGGGCTTGCGGTAGTTTGCGTGCTCTTCCTCATAACAAAGCCACACAGTCTAGCTGGCTTAAACAACAGACACTGATTTTCCCACAGTTCTGGAGGCCAGAAGTGCAGGATCAAGACATGGACAGGTTCAGTTTCTTCTGAGCCCTCTCTCCTTGGCTTGGAGGTGCCTGTCTTATCACTGCTTCTTTCCTGTGTGTGTGCCTCTGCTGGCCTAATTTCCTCTTCTTATGTGGACACTAACCCACATAAGTATTAGGGCACACTCTAATGACCTCATTTAACCTTAATCACCCTTTTAAAGACCCTATCTCCAAGTACACTCACATTCTGAAGGAACTGGGAATTAGGACTCCAACACTTAAATATTTTGTGGGACATAATGCATCCCATAACAGGGCCACATCTCACTCTTCTTTGTGTAACTGGGAGAGAAAGTAAATCTACTTCTTCTCCTGCCTCTAGAGGTTCGCTCAATTCAGGGGAGGGGGGCATAAAACAAACCTCAGATGTTCCCTCATTTTGTTTATGGAGAGCAGGAGGCAGGGTACCCTGTATTAAATTTTCTGTTGAAAGGTAAGAAAAATGTTTTATTTTCTTAGATTTTGCAAATGTGATTCTCAGCCACTCCTGGACTCCATCTCCAGAGCTTCTCCTCTAATTGATCTAGCTTAAGATGCAGACATGCATGATTTTTCAAAGCTCCCAGGTGATTCTAATATACAGCTAGGGCTGATAATTCATTGTTCTCTGGCTCTTTGGGTACATGAAAATGGCCCTTGAGGGCAGATGTTTTGTTTGACAAGTCATTTCTGGTGCATTGGTAGACCCATGGGCATGTTCTAAAAGCAGGAGAGAAGACCCGTTTTGTGATTTGAGGTAAAGAGGTACAGGAGGTTTTTGTGGTAGGGAAAATGTGATTGATTTGGCCATGGTTCTTCCTAGGTTTGGTGTAGGACTTTGAAATGAAGCCATCAAAGAGAAACATCCCCTGGAATCGTCACCAATAAGGTGTTCCAAGCTGCATAAGTCAGATCATGTCTCCGGATGGCCCTGGAGGGCAGGAAGTTTTGGTGAAATGCTGATCTCATCCTTCAGGGATAAGGTGCATTGGAGACAAACACGGAAGGAAGGGAGAGAGGCTCTCTTTCAGAAGAAGGGGTTAGCTGGTAGCACTGGGGAGCAATACTAGGAACTAGGTGTGCTTGTGGGAGTGTCTCTTGTGAAGAGCTTACTAGTTCTCTGGGATTTTTTTTGACAGTCACATTGTAGCTCACTTAAATGTCACCACCCCTACATTTCCATTCCTTAGAAATGCCCACAAACCTTTCATAGAGTCTGTTCATGTTGTCAGCCCTTATGTCCCCCTTCCCTCCCCTGCCCTGAGGCAGACAAAGGGAGGCATACAGTGCAGTGGGTCTTCACTCTGGTTGTACTTCTGAGACAAATATGGACTTTTAAAACACTCCAATGTACGAGCCCAACCTGGACCAGTTCCATAGTCTCCAGGAGTGAGAGCTGATGCTGCCAGGACTGAATGACAACCTGTGATGTAGAGATGGATGGATGGTGGTCCTGGAGCTCCAGGTAGGGAAGGGCCGAGACCCAAGACAATTCCAAGAGGAGTGCGACAGAGAATGAGGAATATGCTAAGCCCATGTCTCTAAGTGTACCAGGTGAAGGTGAGCCATGATATCTTGGTGGTAGTGAGATCTGGATCACTGGTATAGGCTAATACCTGGTAAGGAACATCGTATAGAAGCAAATGTGGTTTCTATGGTGCTGGATTTGCATACTTGTGTTACATACTTCTCAGGGACATTAGAATGTCTGCCAGAATGCTGGACAGGTATGATAAAGCAGAAGCAGAGCAAGTAGCTAAAACATAGACTTGCTCTTTCTTATGCTCCATGCACATGCATCCTATTTCACTTTACTCTCAGATTCAACAGGGACTGATTGACCACAGTCATACACATAAGCAAATATTTATTGAATATTAGCCATTTGCTCAGTGTATCTACTCCCAGAAGGCTTACAAATGAATTGTGAGGATAAAGTACGTCCACACAAACATACACATTTCCACATTAGATCTAATTGCTTTGGAAACAGCCTGTGGCATACCTGCCTAAGTGTAGGGGCTTGGAGGAAGGACTTCTCTAGGTTCATGTTAAGTTAGGGGCTTGAGCTAGATCTTACAAATTGGATGTGTTTATGCGGCTGGAGGAAGAAGAAAAAGCCTTGATGGAGGTGATCACATGGAGAAGAGACGTGATGTGTATTTTGGGGACTGGAAATGAAGCAGTGATACCTTAGGCCTGGTTACAACAGGGAAGATGGAGAAGATACCACAGGATAGAGCAGGGTGCTTTGGAGGCACGAGGCAGAGATGTGGGTGAGTGGTGAGTAGACAAGTAGCTATTATTTGGGTGCCTGGCCATGCTTTGCTGAACTCCCTGCCTCACCAGCTCCACAGTGATACAATAGTTAGGACGGGGGAGGCTACAAAGCTACATCTCTGAGCTCATGAGCAGTAAGTTGACATAGGGGTCTTTGAGTAGAAATCAAGGGAAAGGAGGGTGATAGGGAAGAAATAGTTGCTTTGGTTTAATAATGAAAGGGCAAAAGTAGGCTAGATGTCAATGGTTTCATACGTGATGTGAATAATTTCATTCCAGACTTAGAGACTCCTTAAAGTATTCCTGGATTTTCAACTATCTCTTGTTATGTGACCACATCTCTAACCTACTTAAAGAAGTCTTATTTTCCAAGTCATTAATTGTTGTCTTGCATTCTTAGAGATGTTCAAGTTTCTCTTAATCCCTCCTAAATCCTGTGCATTTCGGAGGTAACCTGGAGAGGCTCCGAGTACCCTGGAGATGCTGATAAATCTCCAAATACTTTACTTGTTGGAGGAGCTTTTTCATCATCTGCCTCATGCATTTAATTCATTGAATTCCTGGGTGTGTGAGTGGTGACGCCCCATGTGCAGGGAGCAGAAGCTGACTGAAAGTAAATCGAACTCTAGCCCTGACTTCGTGGAAGACAAGTGAGCTATGCAGGATTTTTTTTTATTAAGCATGTTATCAAGTCAGATTACAGCAAGAAAAAAAAGTAACTGTGGTTTATATAGTATGGAATCATTCTTCACTGATAAGCTTTTAAGAAATCACTCCTTTATAGGAAAAAATGGCAGCAACCCCAAATCACTTCAATTAGACTATGTTAATCACAATAAAGCAGAAAATGTAAACAAAGAGGAACGACTAGGTCAAAATCATGATGTGGCAGGAGCTTTTGTAAAACTATTCATCCTGATTGTTTCCTGGAAAAATGTGTGTCCAGGCAGGAGGTGTTGGAGGAACCTTGGGAGGGAAGTGGAAGAGTTCAGGGTATAGGAGCAGAACTAGCTAGCTAAAGACTGAGGTGACAAGCTTGTGCCTCTGCAGAGTGTCCCAGTCCAGGCCTGACTGCTGCTTTATCTAGTTAACTGAGGGCCACGGCCTCATTTGGAGCTGTCGGGGCACCACAGATTGTCTAGTTTGCTTGGCATTATGGTTTGGATTTGGAACATCCCACAAAAAGCTCATGTGTTGAAAGCATGTTCCAAATTCAGGGAAGTTCAGAGGTGGGGCATGGCTGAAGAAGGTGGCCGCTGGGTGTGTGGTCTTAAAGACTATGTCTATCCCTGACCTCCCCTCCCTCCCTTTCTTTCTCTGCTCTTGGCCGCCAAGAGTTGAGCAGCTTTCCCCAGCCACATTCTGCTGTCATGATGCTTCAGCCTTGAAGTCAGCTAACCATGGACTGAACCTCTGAAACATGAGCCAAATAACCTTTCCTCCTTTAAGTTGTTCTTGGTATTTTGGTTACAGCAACAAATAAAAGCTAACTAAAACCCTTGGTGAAGATGCCCAAATTGGAAGAGAGGGCAACGGAAGGAGAGCTGGGCACTCCCACACAGACTTTATATCCAGGTGGAGGACAAAGCAAAGCAGTAATTAAAAATAACTGAATTTCCATGGAAACACTGGGATATGAAGTAGTAACTTTTCAGGGGAGAGAAGGTGTCAGGAAACACTGTGAGACCCTCTGAGGGACAGAGGGACAAGGAGGTCTGTGCCTACGAGGGTCGCCTCACATTAAGCATTCACAGCAAAGGCTCCTTGCTCCAGGGTCAGAGGTCAGCCTTGGCAACCTAGATCAAGTTATCACCTTGATGGTGTAGGCTTGGGACAAGAAAAAGTGTGGTATGGTGTGATGTGATGTGTGTTCTAGAATAAAAGGATATGTGTGATACTTCTCAGAAGCCGTGCTACCCCTACCCATTTTCTGTACAGGAGAAGCAAGTTGGAAGACTGCTGTTCTTTCCCTGACATGGCCCTGGGATAAGATCTGTTGCATAGGTATAAACAATGAGGGCAAAATGATTAGCCTGAGTGTTGGGGGCTGATTTACTTTGCTAGATCCCTAACAAAATACCACAACCTGGGTGGTTAAACAACAAAGCAGAAATTTATCATGTTGGTTCCATAGGCCAGAAGTCTAAGATCAAGGTGTTGCTGGCAGAGTTGGCTCCTTCTGGGGGCTGGGAGGGAGGCTCTGCTCTGTGCCTCTTTCCTGGCTTCTGGTGGTTGCTGGCGGTCTTTGGTATCCTTGACTTATAGACACATTCCTCATTCCTATCTAACTCCAGTTTCACACAGCCTTCTCCCTGTGTGTGTTTGTGCTTTGGCATCCAAATTTTCCCTTTTTATAAGGATGCCAATTGTACTGGATTTGGGGTCACCCTAATGACTCCATCTTAACTTGCTTATCTGAAATGACCTTGTTTCCAAACTAGATCACATTTACAGGTGCTGGGGCTTAGCACGTCAACAAATTTTGGCCCTACACTAGGGAGCAAGTGTACCACAATGGGGAAGAATATGAATTTTAGGAGTTGAGTTGGTTATAGCCCTACAACATGATTTTTAGGGTGCTATTTCACAGAATCGGGGTGAGGGTGATAAGGTATCCAAAGACCCCTCGATGTTTGAATAGGATGCTCATATCAATGGTTATGGCAATAATGTGCCACCTATATATTCATCGAAGAGATCATTGTATTTCTAGTCCCTGTGAAATGGGTTAAATAAATAATGCATTAGCTGGGCAAGTAATCCCACAGCCTGGCTGTTATAGAAAAAGGTAGCTTGTATCTTCGGTCAGTGAGGAATGTAAGACCCAAGAATATTAGGCTGTGATGAAAAAGAGGTGGGCCTAACAGGGAGAAAATAGATGTCCCAAGACTTTGCCTTTGGTTTTGCTCCAGAAGATGATGTATGCCACAATCCTGTCCTTGGGTCACCTTGACTGTGACCTCTGATGTCCCACCTAGAATTGGGAGCCTGTGGCTTATTTCTGCAAAGTTCCAGGACTTCAGCCACCCAGTAGGGAAGGGTTGTCTGTATTAGCTCTGCTAACCAATTCTGGATTCCTCTACCTCGGTAGTTTTATTGCTCATAAATACATAATTACCTTTAGTTTTCTGTCCTAAATAAAGGGAGCCATTCCTTGGAGGTGACAGCGGATGGGCAATCCCTGCACTCTGACTTTGATGGCGGAACCTTCCCAGATGTTTTGGTCAGTGCCACTGGGGGCCTCATAGTCTGGCCATGCAGCAGTGGCCTGCAGTGAGTACATAGGCACTTTGGGGATTTCTCCCCTGACCCTCCATCCTATTCTTGGTTATTTCCATCTCTCTCATTGTTCCCAGACTGACTTCTTATTACGCAGAGGCTATAAACCCACACCTCTCAGTTGGTTAATAAAGGAAGCTATGGCTGGTGATTTTTCTTTTTCGTCTTGCTTGCTTCTGAAGCTGAAAAAAAAAAAAATTGCAGCACACTTCAAACTTGAGCAGTGGCTGTGAATGTATTCACTCTTGAATTCATCTGCGAGGTTATTATACGCAGCTTTGATGTTACAGCGAGACTACCTGGGTCGTTTTGTTCCAATTACTCAGTGCAGAGGAGGAGGACTTCCATGCGGCACGAAGGAGCCCAACTTTGATGTCTTGTGGTGGCCGTCCTTCTTGGGGGCTGATGCACTGGGAGAGGCTCCAGGCAGCTGGGGGTAGCTCCGGGTGGTGGGGCTCTAACCTGGGTGCTCTGCACACCCACAGCCTGCCTGCTACCTCGGCCCTGAGTAGCTTGGGAGGGGAGAAGCCTTAAGTGTGGGCCTATCAGGCACATTTCCCATTGCATCACTGAGGATTTGGAAATAACCTCATTTTCCTCAATTAGGAAGATGGAGATTGTAATAGCTGTACTTTGCTCTGCTCAGCCGTCTTTCATGTCTGCATCGCAAAGTGCTCTGAAAGCATGATTAACGAAGCTTCCCAACTCCCCAGCCGGGCAGGCGCCCCACTGCCTGCTTCGGTTGAGGCTAAATGGTCGAGGCCAGCTCCCTGGGTGAGCTCAGAGTAATGGGAGATCCTGCTGACCCCAACACAGGGCAAGGACAGTTGCTGGCAAACTCACTGGATGGGGGTAGGGAGGGAAAGGCAGCCCTGTGCAGAGGAGATTGCTGGGCCGGGAGGCAGCGGGGCCCTTGGAGCTGGCCTGGCAGGCCCCATGGCCTATTGTCACAGCATGGACGTGTTACTAATGCAGCCGCCCACTCCCATCTGGGTCTCAGGGTGGGTGCTGAAAAAACAGAAAATGGATTTTGATGTCTAGGGGGGTCCCTTTCCACCCTGCAGTTCCGAGTTGGTGTAATGCTCTATCCTCTTGGCCATGGAATCTATGGGCCATGTGGTGTCGCGCCTTGATGGCATCCCTGCTCAGAACCTGGGTCCCCTCACTGGCTGTGGGGTGCTCATTCCTCTACCTTCCGCAGTCTTCCGCATCACCTGTACCCACCGTGGCTGGCCAGGTGCTCTGAATGTTTTTTTCAGGCATTAACCACCTAGCCTATGGTGTGCTTAGAATTTTTGTCAACTGATTTAGATTTCCTGTCTTCTCGCCTTTAACAGCTGCCAATATTCCTACCTACCTGTGGCGGTCCCTGTTCCCTTTCCCACGGCTGTCCTTGGCACACAACGGGCTAAGAAATGAACTTGTGAGTGACTTAAAGGTAGGGAGGGCTGGGATGCTTCCTCCAGAGTACCATGCCTCTAAATAGATAGGAAGACCTGGGTGTTCAATCCCTTTTTAAGACATTTCTTTCTCGAGAAGATTCTGAGCCAGGTGTGGTGGTCCACATCTGTAATCCCAGGACTTTGGAGGCTGAAACCAGATGATCTCAGGTTTGGGGCCAGCTTTAGCAACTTAGTGAGGCCCTCAGCAACTTAGCAAGACTCTGTTTCAAAATAAAAAATAAAATAGTGCTGGGGGTATAGCTCAGAGGTAGAATGATCCTGGGTTAAATTTCCAGTCACACGCACGCACACACACACACACAGGCACACACACACACACACACACACACACACACACACACACACACCCCAGACCTGTTCTTTAGTACTGCTTATTAATTAATACTTCTAAATATTACATTTTGAAAATAATTTGTAGTATGGCCCCAGGATGATTTTACGCCTGTATTTGGAAATCCCAAGAGACACCCAGATGAGAAATTTGACAAGGTCATGCCTTGGAGAATGGCTTATTAATTAGAAAATTCTTTTTCCCCTAGAAATTGCAACTTGCCTCTCTCACTTTCCCAGGAAGAGGACCCTGCCTCAGGGAGGCGCTTGCTCTGGGCCCACGACTGTCTGCTAACAGGCTGTCCCTTTGTTCCCCACTCATGGGTTGACCTGATGAGCCACAAAAGCTGTTCTGGAAAAAAGCTGTGTTTTGTTGTTAAGGTTTTCAAGTGTAAAAAGCACAATAAAACTTCATTCTATCCCTTTTCTGGAACAAACGAAAAGAAAACTGCTGAAGTGGAAAATTCAGAATGGGAAATATAGGACAGCTATTAGGCTGGAGTTTTAAACATGGGGAAACATGCCTTTGAGTCCTCCACACATGTGGCTTGGGCAGGGCTGCCCTCTCTTGAGCAATAGTTGGTGGAGGCGGTTCTCCCATGCTCTCTTGGCCCTGTGCATGCTTGCCGCCCTCTTTGGCCTGATTGCCAGTCCTCACTTCTGGGAAACTCCCTTCCCCCTGCTCCAACTCCTCCTGCACCATTAGTGATGCCACTCATCCTCAGGCTGAGTCCCTGCTAACCCTTCCAAATCCACAAGCAGCTGCAGGACCCCTTCCTGGGGCTCTCCAGCACCCAGAGTCCAGGAACCCAGTCACCTTGTCATACTGTCAATGTCTCTGCCACTAGATCTCCTTGACTGCCACTAACCTTGGAACAGTGGTCCTCAGGGGCAGTCCTCAAGGAGCAAGACTTGACTGTATCCTGATGCTTGAGTTTTGCCTTCATAACCAGCCTCCTCCTCCAGTTTCAAAAGGCCCAATGGCTGCCTTGTTCCACCCTTTGACCAGTGACCAGAGTCCTTGCTGGCATCTCCCATCATTGCTGGGAACTGTGGCAGGGAGTGTTAGCATCAGGAGTTGATGGGTGTCTGAGGAGGACTTCTAATGGGGAGAAGATTGAGGGCCATCACTGTCGAGCTGTCTGGTGGCATTAGAAAAGGTAGAGTGGTAGCCGGGCGTGGTGGCACACACTTGTAATCCCAGTACTTGGGAGGCTGAGACTGGAGGATCCAGGTTCACGGCCAGCTACTTAGTGAGGCTCTCCACAACTTAGTGAGACCCTGTTTCAAAATAAAAAATGGACTGGGGGTATAGCTCAGAGGTAGAATGTCCCTGTGTTCAATCCCCATTACCACAAAAAAAAAAAAAAAAAAAAAAAAGAAGAAGAAAGGAAAAAAAAAAAAGAAAGAAAAGTTAGAGTGGGGAGTGAGAGATGGGGAAAATAAATATCTCCACCTGGACATGACTCTAGGATCTCATTTGAATGCCACTATGAAGGGGTCTTTCTGCATGTTAAATTAACAGAATGAGGGGCAATGAATTTTCTGGGGCATTTCTTAGGAAATTTGTTTTACCACTTTATATGTCTGGCATATAGTATGCTGTCATCCATTATTTTCCAAATACTCTGGGATGCTTATTTATTCACTGTGAGCATCACAGTGTTGGTGAGATTAAAGATGTGAGTTCCAGACCATCACATAGAGTGTCACAGGGAACTGGCCGTCCAGCAAGGGCTGCATTCCCTAGCCCAGGGTCTCCACAGGGCCCTGTGAGGACCCATTGCCAATAGAAACATGAGTAAATTGTTGAGCATCATGTCTTGGCCAAGAGAGTGAAAAAGTCTTTCCTCACCTGTCAGCTGACTGGAGAGACCACTGAGGACTTTGAGTGGGCAGAGCCACAGAGCAAGAAAAACCTGGGTCCCTGAAAGAACACCACAGGAGCCTGGTGAGAAGCACCCAGAGTGAATGGTGACATGAATAGGAAAGAAAAATCCATTGTGTTAGGCCCCCGAGAACCCAGCTGAAGTCAAGGCTTCACATCACAGTAGCTGGTGTTACTGAAGTGAATACATGTTGGTTTAGATATGCCAAAGCCTTTGGGTCTTAACCAAGTGTAGGCCATCTAATCTTAGTTTGGGTTTCCCTCCTTCTCTTCCACCTTCTTCCCTCCCTCCCTTCCTTCCTTTTTTTTTTTCTTCCTTTCTCCTTCTCCTCCATCATCATCTTTATTTGTGGTAGTAGGGATTGAACCCAGGAACATTCTACCTCCAGGCTACACCCCTAGCCCTTTTTATTTTTGAAATGGAGTCTCTCTGGGATGCTGAGGTCTTGCTACATTGCTGAGGCTGTCCTCAAAGCTGCGATCTTCCTGTCTCAGCCCGTGCATGGGTCACCCCTTTTCCTTTTCCCCTTCACTAGTAGCTCAGAAGCTGCTACTGCTGATTGAGAAGAATCCGAGGAGGAATGATGTGGAGAGGCAAATAGGACAAGATGTGAGTGAGGGTAGTGATTGAAGGAATTTCTTCTTTGGGCTCTGTGAGAATTTTTTTTTTTTTATGATTTCTGGGTCTCTGGAATTATGAAAGTAATGGAGTCATGAATATAATTACCTCTATTCTGTAATTACCCAGCAAATATCATATGAATACATAGGGGGTTTGAGTCAGCAGATCTGGCAGCTGCGGAGTTTGATTATGATGATTTAGCTGTTGGGAAATGCCAGGGATTAATTTTAGTCATCAGTGTAGGAACAACAAGGAGAAATGGCCCCAAATTAGGAAAGGATGGATACAGGCCATGTGGGGGAGGGTGCTTTGTGACTGTGAGGTCAATTAGGCAAAGGAGTCCCCTCTGGAGGAAGACACCCCCTCCAAGGCCATCCTTGCAGGGCCAGGGGTGAGCTGAGGATTTTCTGCATGCTGCTGTCTCTCTAGGTGACCTCTCATTGTGAGACCCCTGAAGCCAGCAGGTGTATGTGTCTGAGTTCCTTGTCTTCTGCAGTGGTTGCCCCTTGTGTAGTGACCTGCAAGGTAGAGCCAGCTCTGCTGTTCCCATTTCACAGGGGACGATCCTAAAGGAGTGGATCTTTCAGTGTGGCACAATCAGTGGTGTTTTCTAGGATAGAACCAGGTCCCCTGTGCCCATTCTCTTATTTGGTACTGGCCCTGCTGAGAAACATGTCTCCAATTATGGTTTTCTAGGGGGAAAAGGGTGATTCCTTCTATGGTTTGTTTTTCGAATGGTTCTCAAGAGAGTTTCATGGAAAATATGCAGGAATTTGTGCAAATATATTCCTGGCGCCCCAGGAAGGAGGTAAAAAAGGCCCTGTATGAACTTGAGTTCTCTTAAAAGGGAACTCTGTAATCCTTGCTTTGCTGTGACGTCCACTTACTAGGTCCCCTGAGCTTGGCTCTTACCAATGCTCACCCCCTTCTGGGAGTAAATGGGGTGGTGGTGTCATGATTGGGGACACAGCTATCTTACACATGTTCTATGAGTCTGAATTGTTCTTTTGCATTGGGGCTCAGTGTTCACTGGGTGTTGCCCTGAGAGTTCCCCTAGAGGTCAAGTTTTATAGCTCTCAATCAAACTGACTAATAAAGGCCCTTGAGGAATCAGGTGAAGCTGTTTGGGACTGAGGCACAGAGGAGGCAGCATCCTGGAGCATGGAGGAGACAACCCCCAGCACATTCCACAGAGGCTTGGTCCTCTTCTCTGCACTGGGTTTGAGGAACTCACAGCTATTTCTTGCTCTTACCAATGGAAAAGCCAAGCCTTTCTTGGTTCACTAAAGGCCTGCTAACAAGTATGCTAGGAGTCAGGTCTCTTATTTCCTTCGAGGGACACAGGGCTGCTGACCTGAGCAAAGGAAGCATGGGCAAGCCAGGTGGAAGGATTGGGTCTGCAATGACTCCGTGGTGTGACAAATCTGACACCCTGGCATGTTCTTTGTTCACCGGCACAAGCAACACCAGGAACAAAGGAGTGACACTGTCCTGGGGTGTATCTGTTTCCAGAGGCCTCTTCTGGATTGTTTCAGTTTTTTCATCACTGAATTTTTCATGAGCAAGATACCTGACAAGCACCCCTTAGAGAAAGAAAGGTTTATTGGGGGGGGTCATAGTTTTAGAAGTCAATCTGTGATTGGCTGGCTTCAGCGCAGAAATGACTTGGCAGCAGGATTTTAAGGCATTGTGGAGGAAAAGCTGCTCTCACCTCACTGTGGCCAGAAAGCAGGGAATCAAAGAGGAGGGGCCAGGGACATATGCCATGGCCACGTCCCGCCCCTAGAGATTCACTCTCTCCAGCCATGTCCCGCTTCTGAGCTTGGCTGCTTTGCTCAGCGCATGAGCTTCTCTGGGGATATTTTATATCCAAGCTTTATCATGGGTGTATGGAATCCTCTACACCAGATGCACTCCAGTATGCTGATCTACACCTTTTGAATACAAGTAAACCTGTCTCCTCTCACTACCCAAACTGTAGGTTGACCACAGATTCTTATCCTGGTCTTTGTCAAAAATCATCATCAAACTAGCTAATTTTTCACCTTTAGAAATCAAAAGTGCAAAATTTAAATATACCATAGTAAGACTTCCTATAAAACTTTACCATACTCTAAGACCTGCATTCAGAATAAAATACCACTTTTGATTGAACCTCCAAACTATTTCTGTGATGCTGACCTTAAAACTTTGACAATAACTTTAAACTCAAAATGTTGATCTTGAACCAGGCCACAATAGCTTCTAATGTATAATCCAACCCTGAAGTGTATCTATATGCCTGAGCCTGGCTTGAACCTAGACACCCAGCATCACACTAAACTAGATTCTTATCCTAACCGATAGTCTGATCCTACCTCATCTTGACTCCAATGGTAAGTGTAAGTCATTCTCGCTAGTGTCTATTTAAACTCTAATTTTGACCTAGCCTTAACCTAACACAACCCAGAAATACTGTTTTAAGGTCTGGCTCCTAGCTTTCTGAGCTGGAATCTGATATCTTTATCTATCATCCTTCTCCTGCTCTCCCCTCTTCTCCCATGCCCGCTGCTATGGGATCCCTAATGTGATGACTGGTCCACCCAGGCAGGGGTTTAAGTCTTGAGCTTTGAACTTATATCACTGCTTTTGATTTCTAATGTGAAAGATGAGATTATTTGATGATTTACTGATCCTGGGTACTATGTTAATTGAGATGAATACATTTTTGTCCCTTTAAGAAATTATTTGTCCAAAGATTCTTATTATCAAATTGTTTTCAAATCTCAGGTTCTTTGGATAGGTGGAAAAAAATTTAAATAATTATGTGTGGAAGTGGATTTAATTTCTTCTTGGGTTCATAGTTTCATCCTCTGTCATACTTTTTTTTTTCTTTTCTTTTTCCGTGTGTGTGTGTGTGTGTGTGTGTGTGTGTGTGTGTGTGTGTGTGTTACTGAGGAATGAAACCAGGGACATTCTATCCCAGAGATACACCCCTGACCCTATTTTATTTTGAAACAGGATCCCACTAAGTTGCTGAGGACCTTGCTAAATTGCTGATGATGGTCTCAAACCTGTGATCCTCCTGTCTCAGCCTCCCAAGTACTGGGAATACAGGTGTGCACCATGCCTAGCTTTCTATGTCATACTTTCTTAAACAGTGAAGTAGGAATACAGTAGGGATTAAATGAACTAACATATGAAAAGTGCTTGGAACATTCAATAAATGCCTATCATTATCTCTGTCGTTATCACAATTTTCTATTAATACTGAATATATCTAAATCATCTAACGTTTCACAAAAATGAAGCAACATAAATCCAATATTTCACTATCAATTTTTAGCAGAAGCTATCATTGGAAATACAAAACTTTTTTTTTTGGTAAAGCTAGCCTTTCTAAAGGCCAACTGAAATGAAGTTACATGAACAACTCTTTAGTTAATCAGCGAGATGAGTGGAAGATGGTACAAGAGCATACCTGGGTGAAGCAAAAATCACATCTTAACATGTTTTATATAATGTAATGAAGGGAAAGAACAAAACCTTTGGAGTTAGATGGCTTTTTTTTTATAGCCATGCTCCATTGGTTACTGGTTATGGGCATATACATTCCTTCCTTCACTCTTTTATTGCTGTATCTCAGGCACTGAATAGGAAAGACATAGTTTTAGCCCTTGAGGAGCTTCCAATCCATTGACAGAGAAAGAGCCAAATCATGCAAACAAATGCATATGAAAGTAAAATTTGAGAGAAAATTTGATGTAGCGAGAGAGGCTGGCAGGAGAAGAGAGTCCTCAGCTAGGACTTAGATAGGAACTTCTCAGTGGAAGAATGTTCAGGACAAAGTTTTCTTTGGGCAAACAAGATTCTTGGGATTCAACTTCATCTCACAGTAGCTTTTGTAGTGCTTGTGACTTTGTCACCAATAAAACAGTGGTTTTCATATCAGATTCCACAGAATTACTGTAGCTATGAGACCCAGTGTTTGGATTTTGTTAGTAAATGTATGAGTAAAGAAGCACACATAGTTACTATACCACAACTATATTATATTTTTGAATATATTTTATATTTTAGCACTATTTTAGGCTCACAGAAAAATTGAGCAAAAGGTTCCGAGGTCTCCCCTACACCTCCTTCTTGCCCCTATGTATGCACCTCTCATTAATCCTGCTTTAGAGTGGCACATCACAAATGCAGCTGTGTTTTGATATAATTGGTTTTCCTTGTGACTCTATGCATTCTATATTATACATTTAAAATTCTGAGCAGGGTTCTGGGGCAGAAGATTGCCCATGGCACAAAAATTAGCTTTTTTTTTTTTTGTATTAAGCTTACAGTCTGAAGAAAGACAGTCTGCAGAAGCCCTGAGACAGGGGGAGAGATAGCAGCCCCAGAGTAATGGGAGTGGAGTCAGCCAGGAAGAGAGTGGCAAGATAAGGCTGGGAGGTCGAGGAGTCAGACACTCAGGAGCCTTGAAGGCCACTGTGAGGAATGGGGTTCTCTCCTGTGGATGGTGGGAAACAGCAGGGGGATTTTAGGCAGAGGTTGACCCATGATTTGACTTATATTAAAACAACACCAACAACTGTTGTATGTGAGAAAGTGTAGAGATAGGAACAAATGAAACAGAGACACCTACAACTTAGACAAGGGATATGGTAATTAAATGGGGAGAAGGGAATGGTTTAAGATATGTCTCAGAGGTGAAATTGGAAGCTCGGGGTATTGAGTTCGATGAGGGAGCTGGGAGCAAGAGAAGTGTCAAGAATGATTCCAGGCTTTCCTCCTGGAGTCTCCCGCAGATGATGGTGCCATTGTCTGTGATAAAGAAGACGAGCAGGTGGAAGAGGAGCGCTCAGTTTTAGACGTGTCGATTGAGATGCCTGCGAGGCGTCCAAATGGATGTGTCAAGGAGGCGATTGGATAAATGAGTCTGGAGCTTACTTGAGATCTGGGTTGGAGATATGAATTTGGAGGAGCCAATGTAGAGATGACACAAACTCAGGGAGATGAATGAAGCTGCCTTAGGCCAGGGCAAGATGAGGAAAGGACCGGAATGGCTGTGTGGAACTTAAAAACTTAGAGATGGTGTGATAATCAGGGATTATGGCAGTAACTGTGATAATACAAAGAGCTAGCATGCATTGAAGACTCACTGTGTGCCAGGCATTGTTCTAATCACGGTGCATGTGATTTTTCCCTCTACTTTTACAACAGATGTATGAAATAAGCTCAGTCATGTGAGATGAAATATTTTGCCCTAGTCACAGTTCGTGGGTCCTCAACCTTGGCAGACTTTGAGCAAGGCCATCAGCATGCACACCTTTCTTCATTTAGCAGTACCTCCCTCCACAGGGCTGAGCGCAATTGGTAAAACAGGATGGAACAGTATCGTTCATCACTCCTCCCCACTCAGCCTCCCACCCTACGTACTGTGATTGATGGCTAGAGTCCGTGGGAAGGAGGACCCTGGGGTGAATGTGGCTTGGGAAGGTTCCCACAGAAGTGACCTCGAGCTTAGAGTCAGAAAACTGGGTCAAAACAAGGGCTACTCTTGGAGCTCCTCAGACCCTTCTGGCAAGGGACAGACAGTGAGACAAGCCTTCCTTGCCCTGGATGCTTTCCCTTCATCCCTTTCCTAGAGAAAAGTGAATCCAGCCCAAGAGAGGGTCCCTGTTCTCTGTCTGCAGAGAGGCCATTGGTGCCTTCTTTGCCCTGAAGGTAAGTGGTTGGTGCTCATGGAAAAGATAGGCCTCTTTATGTTCCCATTGGGTATATTCCTCCCCAGGGCTCAGGAGTCTATGGGGCAGCTTCACCTGGGCCCCTGACCTGTCCCTGGCCTGGGTCTCTGGCCCGGGTTCCTAATGGGGTCCTGAGTTAGGCTGCAAGGCACAGCTGTGGGTGCCCCAGGAATTGGGCTGGGCCACCTGCTGTACAGGCTGCCAGATATGACTACAGGCCCTAGACTAATTTGGGGTGCTGTGTGGCTCTCTGAGTCACTTGGAACTTGCCCCAGTTCTTCTGACATTAGCACGGTGCTCTTCGGTAAGTATTCCTTTTCACACAATTTATATAAAACCCTCTGCAAACATGTAGAGTGCCCTTGCTAATTCCTGCAGTCGCTGAGTGCTGGGTGGAGATTTTGCAGTAGGTAAAATGAGGTGAACCTGGGGCCGACTATGCAGGAACTTGCAGATAAGCAAGAATGTCTATTGTATGGGCTGACAGGGAAATGATTCCCTGCTTTCTGCTCACTTTTATTAACCTGTGCAATCCCAGTTATCACTTATGGCCCAGAGCAAGTCTTGTAGAAACCTCACATTGACAATTTTTTTTTGCATTAGTCCTTTATTTGATTTTTTTTATGGAAGGAAAAATTCACATCATGTGAAATTGGCCAGCTTAAAGTGAAAAATTCAGTGCTATTTAGTGCCTTCACAATGTTGTGCAACTACCACCTCTATTTAGATCACAATATTTTATGACCCCCCACAATAAGCATTGGGCAGTTACTACCTGCTGTTTCCTTCTTTTGGCCTCTGGCACCAAAAGCTCTGTGTCTGTCTCTATGGATTGACCTATTCTGGATATTTCGCATAAATAGAATCGTACAATATGTGGCTTTGTGCTTGGAGTCTTTCACATAGCATAATGCTTTTGAAGTCCATGCAGGTTGTCTTTGGATGGTTTATTAATACTATATTCCTTTTTACAGATGAATAATACTCTAATATATACACATATAATACACACAAATACATATGCATATATATGTATATATACATATATATATATATTTTTCTTTCTTTCTTTCCCTTACTTTCTCCAGTTTCATTGAATATATAGCTTGGAGTAGTTGCTGAAAAAAAAATGGTAAGGATATATTTAACTTTTGAGAATCCACCAAAATGTTTCTTAGAGTGGCTGTGCCACTTTTTAATCCCCAGCCACAAGCCTTGGTCATTTTATTTCATAGTTACTCCTCTGCAAAGAAAGTTATTGTACTTTTTGTCTATGTCAGATGCCTGTGGGATCTCCACCATTGTATATGTATCATCATTTAGCTCAACCCTAAGCTCCCCAACCTCTAAGATAGGATCTCATTCATTCTCCATTCATTTATTAATTCAAAGATTCAATGAGTAGTCGTCAAAATAATTCAGTAGCCAAAAGTCCTGGCTCTGGAGTCAAATAACCTGGGTGTTCAAGTCCTGGATCTGCCATTGTTAGGTAGATGACTTATTAAGTTATTTCACCTCTCTGTGCGTAGTTTCTTCATCTGTAAAATGGGGATAATGACAACTGTGTTAGTATTCTATTAGAGATATAATAAATTAGCACAGCTGGGTGGTTTAGAATAGCATAGATTTATTACTTACAATTCTGGAGCCTTGAAATCCAAAATGGGTCTCACTGAGCTGGACTCTAGCGTTGCAGGGCCATATGCCTTCTGCAGGCTCTAGGAAATAATTTGCTTCTTTACCCTTTTCAGATTCTAAGGGTTGCCCACATTCTTGGTCCCCTCCCATCTTCAAGTCAGCAGTCATAATACTGTCCTCTGCTTTTGTGATTGCATCTCCTCATCTGGCTCTGAATCTTCTACCTCTCTCTTATAAAGACCCTTTCCACAATAACCATCAAAATACTTAACTTAATCAAAGCTGCAAATTCTCTTTTGCCATGTAGGGTAACATATTCACAAGTTCCAGGTGTTAAATGGTGAATATCTTTGGGTGGCCATTATTTTTGCATACCACTATCATGTTACTTCCTATGGTTATTTTGAGTATAGAATGAGATATCTCACAAAAAGGACAGGTACCCAAAAGTGTTAGCCATGACTGCTACTCCTACCAATGAAAGCTGAGCCTATGGCTACTTCTAGCCAAATGTGATAAATCACCGATGCCTGCCCTGGTACTTTTAACATAGAGAACGACCTTCCCTGTGGGTATCTGAGAACTCCTAAAGACTTGGTGATGTTGTCATCTAAGAATGAATTTCCCTTTCTCAAAATGACAGTTACTTATCAAACACCCATGTCAAAGTCCTTCCTGGGGTTCCACTTAGTTCAGACTCTTCTCTCTGGCACAATGAATCTGAGCCCCGAAGCTCTGGTATACCCCAGAAGTCTGACATGTCTCTGTTGCCTCTAAGTTACAGAATCAGAAGTCCCGAGTCTCTGGGAGGATATCCTGAGGCTCTTGAACCTCAGGCCAGGTGCTAGCTCCATTTGGAGTTTGTGCTCAACTCTGAAAGCCTCTGCTTGCTGTGTGATGGGCTTTTAATCCTGTAAGAGTCTGGTAACAAGAGACGTTTTATTAGACAGTGCTGGGGACCCATCTCATTTTTTTTACTTAGTCAAAGAAATGGGTCAGAAGATGCAGAGGCATGAGGACAAGAGACTTCAGACAACAGGACACCTGTGTGCAGCCACTTGGCCACTTTGAGGAGTGCAGAGAAGATTCTGCCCTTGCTGTGGCCAGGCAGCCATTGTCATCACTCTGGTTACAACCTCCCCCCCCCCGGGAGATGTGCAGCTGCTCCTGAAGCTCATGGGGTGTATGAATCAGGCCAGATCCCCAGACAAGGAGGCAGTGGGTGGGGCCAGGGAACAGAAGGTCTGGCCCTAGTTAGGAAACTTGCTTTTGTTAATTTGCCTCTTTTGGCCTGTGTTCCTCAGTCTGAAAAAGGCAGGTGGATCAAAGACCTTGCACAAACCCTAGCAGTTTCTATAAGTGTATAATGAGATATGCCAAAGAATTTTTAGATAAATACTTCTCAGATGACTAGGTTAAAGATTCTGTTAACAAGAAGCAACTCTCGGATTTTGACTCAGTCCTTGGAAATGTCCGGGTGGTACCCTGCCCACTCATGTTTACACATCTGCAAGACTTTGAGAAACCTCAGATCTTCCAAGTCCCTCCCTTTATCTACACTCTGGTTTTGCCATGACTAGCTGGTCCTTGGGGATCTAGGAAGCTCTACATTTCCTAGGGTGGAGAAGAGACAAGTATACACTAATGACCATGAAATGTTTTCCCAGAAATGGAAATAAAGGCACTTTGCTGGCCTTTGTGATTGAAGGAAAAGAAGACCAGTTGCTAAGGGCCCTGATGCTGAAGTTACACATTATAACTCCTTCCCACCCCTCAGATTACAGAGGATGTGGTACTGAAAACCAGAGTCCCAAGAGGCTAACCTGGAGTTGGTGACCTACAGGGGAGTCAACTCTTTGGTCACTCTCTTGGACCCCTGAACTTTGAAGGAAATCTGAAAAGCTCTGGAATGAATTGGATCTTTCTAGAAGTTGACAAAATATTATATAACATATGTAATATATTTATGGTATAATTAGTGATACTTAATATTATGGTATATAATGTATATAAAACACTTCTAAAAGTTGGTAAAATATACCATATTTATATATTATAAAATATATTTTTCAAGAAGAAAAATTTTAAGTCATGTGGGTGACAGGAAGTGGCCCCTCCATGCCCCTTTATGGTGCAAAGGGAAAAGTTGGAAGGGTGGAGGACTGACAGAAGAGGTTACAGCAGCACAACAGCCGAGATTTAGAGGTAGACTGTGTTTTTGAAAAGCTGGGAGTGATTAAGTATTTCTGGAATACAAGGCGAAGGGCAGGGGGTGCTAGGCTTCAGGTAGAGAAGGAGGCAGGAATGTCTAGGGCCAACCCTGTAGACCAGGTGAGCTGCTTGCACTTGATCTTGTGGGGGTGGAGGTGGAGATCCTCAAGAGGTACCAGGCAAAGACACACCTGCATTGCTGAGAGCACACCAGCCCTGCTGCTGCTGTCATCAGGGGCACACTTTCTGTTTCCTGTTTTCATGGCAGCCTCAGGCTCTTCACTTAAGGAATTGTCACTTCAAGTTGAGAACAAGCAGTACAACAAATTCTCAAGAGAAATCTATGCTTTCCCCCAAGTGTTGTTGGCAGAGTGGGAGGAAACAACACTTGACACAAGGTATTTGGGGCTTTGGGGACAAACAGTATGCTTTGCTCATTGCTGCAGGGCATTGGGATGTCCTGTTGGTGCTTAATTACTCCTGCATGGTTTCATGAATAATGCTGAGGTCACAGCTTGTTGGTGACAGGTGCATCTCCAGCAGTGTCAGATGATGCCATTCCCCCTCCCTGAATACGAATCCTCAAAAGCAGAGAAAACTCCACTGTGATCTGAGCAAGGACTTCAGGAGCGGTGGATGGAAGGGAGAAGGGGAGCCTCTGGCTGCTCAGCTTTCCTGAACCCAGGAGGTGTGGCTGTGCAGAATCCACAGGGGTAGTGGAAGTGGATGTGGTATCTGTAAGGAGAAGAGCTCGGCACCGGGTGCAGATAACTTCTGTCTTTATTCATTTGTCCACTGCTGGCAGTGTTGCCATGGCTAGTCTCTCTTCTTTTGTATATCCACGTTCCCATTTAAAAAACGTGGCACCAAACTAGGAGCTGCCTTCTTGCTCCAAGAGTCTGGACAGGGTCACTGGAAGGGCTCATCTACTGAGTCTGAGTTCCTCCTCCTACTTTATCTTAAGAAATTTTTGGTACTGTTAGCTATTTATTTTTGAAGAGGATTTGAGTTGTCACAATAAGAGATGCAGTCTCAAAAGAACCATTAGATGTACAAAGAAGGCGACCCAACTGAAAGTGATGGGGGGGCACCCTAATGCACGTGATGTCAAAGTTAATCACTAAGCTGAACATGAGAAGGAGGGAGGGGGAGAGAATGGGGTGGGAACTGGGGAAGGGCTAAATGAGTGCTGTGTGCATGTATGCCTCTACCAGTTTGTACCTCATTAAGATGTATGATTACAATGCACCAATAATAAAAGCATTTTTAAAAATGAAGGATAAAATAAGATAGAATAATCGCAAAGTCAATTAAGAAGCAAAAGTCATTCTATAGGTGCTACAATGTGGGGATGGCAATGATGACGAGAAACACACCAGAGAGAGACCTTGATGAATATACATAGAATGGAATATTACTCACCCATAAAGGACAAAATTATGCCATTTACAGGAAAGCAGATGGAAGTAGAGAATATTGTGCTGAGATTAGCCAGTCTAAGAATGTCAAGGGTGAAGTGATTTCCCTCATCTGCAGAAACTAGAGAGAAAATAAGAAACAAGGGACTTCAGATAAATGAAGAGAGAGACCAGTAGAATAATAGAAGGGAACTGGGTGGGGGGAGATGGGAGGGAGAAAAAGGAGGACTGAGGAATGAAACAGTTCCAATTATGTTCTGTTTGTATATGAAGAGATCACTACCGATCTCATTAAATGCATAGGAAGGGTTGAGGGGGAATGTGAAGAAAATGCACCAAGTGATAGGTAAATATATTTTAGTATCTCTTTGAAACTCACTATGTTGTATAATTACAATGCACCCATGAAAATATTAGAGAAAATAAGTAAATTTTGGGTGCATTGTAATTGTTTAAGATAGTGAGATTTGTAGTAATACATTCATATTCATATATACACAAAACATCACTTCATCTGCTTCCTTCTCTGAGCTTCCCCTTGCCTTCCCCTCCTCCCTCCCTCAGTCCCTTTCTACTGCTCTGCTGGTATGTGTCTTAGTTTTCATGAGGTCTTTTCCTTTCATTTTTATCTCTTTAGCATCCACATCTGGGAGAAAACATGCAGTCCTTGATTTTATGAATAAAAATGGCTCTTTCAAGTAAGTCCTGAAGGAGAAACCCTGAGCTTCCTGGCTGCCAAGGAAAGAAAAAGCTCCTCCCATCCCTGCTGAGAAGGAGCCCTGTGGGATGGGTGAGCTATGGTCCTGTAGGGTGGGAGAGCCGTGATCCTGTGGGGTGGGAGAGTCATGGTCCTGTGGGGTGGCTGAGTCGTGGTCCTGTGGAATGGGAGAGCCGTGATCCTGTGGGGTGGGAGAGTCATGGTCCTGTGGGGTGGCTGAGTCGTGGTCCTGTGGAATGGGAGAGCCGTGGTCCTGTGGGGTGGGAGAGCCGTGATCCTGTGGAATGGGTGACCTGTGGTCTTGTGGGATGGGTGAGCTGTGGTCTTGTGGGATGGGTGAACCGTGGTCCTGTGGAATGGGTGAGCTGTCATCACAGGCCTCTAGGTCAGAAGCACAGGGCACACTAGAGTAGACTCATCCACAGCAGCACTTCTAAAAAGATGCAAGGTATAGCCTATGTGCAGCTTTTGTTTGTTTTCTCTTTTAGAGATTCCCATTTTCTCTGGCGGAAATGAACAGATGTGTCTTAGAAACTGATGGAGGGTGATGAATTTCAGGTTTGCTTAGAGCCTGTTTTAGGAAGGGGGGGAGTTTTGGGAAGTCTGAGCCTCCCCTCCCGAGATTTCTACCCTGCCCCATGAGCACCTGCACTTCCCGATTGCACCTGGAATTCCAGCCTCTTCTGTGTCCCCAGGGGATGCCAAGCTGAAGAATGTGACCCTCGCATGGCCCTAGACATCACTGATCCTCTCTGAAGACCCAGCGCCAGGCTTCTGAGTAACTAACTCTTCTGCCACCAACTTAGAGAAACCCTTTGGGGTGCCTTGGGAATCTGCCTTTCCTATTCCAAAGCAAGCTGAGAAAATGTCACGTACTGAGTAGCTAGCTATTCCGCACAGCAACCTGTTGAAACCAGAGAAAATAAAAACTCAGCTTGAAAATGAACAAGTTTCACATTCTGCAGCTGCCTCGTCGGAGACACACGTCTGCTGCCTGAACTGTGGTAGAGACAGAAAACCATCCTTCAAACAACCACGATTCTGACTCTGCATAAATTTGGAAACTGCTCTGGGAGCGGAGGGTTCTGAAAACTACTCTCTTCCCACTGCTAGAAGCTTGAAGCTCACATTGAGAATAATGTAAGTGATCTGGGCACTCAGACACTAGCAGAATGTAACTCATAGCATGGCGGAAGCGTTATGTGTATGCATGTGTTTAATTTAGGGCTGGGAAAGATGCTAAATTAAGAGCTCAGAGCGTTGGCCCTCCATTCACCCTTAATGAGATATAAATTCCAGAAGTGGTGAGGCTTCATCAGAATCTAATCAGGCCACACAAAGGATGGAGGCTCCACTGAGAAGCTCAGAGGATCCCAGACAGGTGGGACCAGAGCTCTGGGCATCTTTTAACTAGAAAAGCGTGAAGACTCAAGATTATTGTCACTTTCCTTGTGATTCCTCCTGTCTATGGTTTCCCACCCCTATCATTAATTTCCTTCTTTTCTATACTAATTAGACTCTCATTCTCATATTATTTCCTCTTTGAAATTTTTCTGAATTACTCAAGCCAGCAATATGTGTAGGATTACAAACTCAGGGAAGCTCAAGGCTGACTGGGCATTGGAAGTCTCTCTACTTCTTATCTTCCTCAAGGGAAGGAATTCCTTAGAAAGTATCTTTCACTGGTGGCCCTATAGCTAGTGCTTGAATGCTGCCAGAGATGGATAGCTTACTATTTCTTGTAGTACTTAGGAACTTTGGTTCTCTAACCAAACAGGTTTGCAATCATCTCTTTCAGTTATTAATTGGTAGTCCTTTGCCAGGTTTTGTAATCTTTCTGTGTCTAAATGTCTTCATCATTAAAACAGAATTAATAGAAGTATCTACTCCATAGGATTGTTGGCTGACCCTTGGGTTTGTATCAGGGCTGTGTCTTTTAAAGGCTAACATAGAAAAGGAACTTTTAGGAATCTTTTTCCCTTTTAAAGAAGTCAAGGTTTATAGATATTGGAACTATTGAAATAAAACTAAAAACTACAGAATCATTGACACAGACATATGTTCTACTCCAGATGTTGACACTTGGTGTATGAGCTTGCTAGCATTGCTATAGCAAAGTACTATAAGTCAGGAGATTTAAATGACAGAAATGTCTGTCTGTATGGGCAGGGTGGTGAGAGGAGGATTCATTCAAAGCATTTCTCCTTGACTTGTAGATGGCTCTTTTCTCCCTGTCTTCTCACATCCTTTTCTCTGTATATACATTGATCTCTGTGTCCAAATTTCTCCTTTTTATAAGGAGAGTAGTCATGCTGGATTTGAGTCATCCTTAATGACCTCATTCTAAACTGTTTACCTCTATAAGGACCCAATATCCAAATAAGGTCATATTGTTAAATACTAGGGGTTAGGATGCCAACATATCTTTTTGGGGGGATAAGGGTCTCAGTTCAACCTGGGACATTAGAAAATAGACAAGGTTCCAGGTTTGACATCTAGTGACCTTGAATTGGGTCCAAATTCTATTAATGAATGATTGTTGGACTCTGGTTAATTCTTTAGCTTTGCGTGTGTACGTGTACGTGTACGTGTATGTGTATGTGTATGTGTATGTGTATGTGTATGTGTGTTAGTGGGGATTCAACACAGGGTAATTCTACCTCTGAGATATATCTCCAGTCCTATTTTATTTTATTATCTTATCTTATTTTATTATTTTGAAACAGGATCTTGCTAAGTTGCTGAGGACCTTGCTAAGTCATCAATTTTGGCCTCAAACCCATGATTATCCTGTCTCAGATTCCCAAGTACTGGTATTACAAGCATGTGCCACCACACCTAGCTTAACCTTATATTTTTGAAGATGCAGCAAAGGTGGGTTGTCTTGGAGGATTACCGATGACCCTTCTATTCTTGGAGTTCCGGGGCTTGAGTGACCCATTCATTTTGATGATGAACTCATAGAGATTTAGAGGGACAATTCCAAATGTGGGGCCCAGGTAGTGAGGAATTTCATGCTGCTCAGCTGCCCTCAGGTCTCACCACCTGGGCTGCAAGAAATGGACAGCAGCTTTCTACTGTTCTGGAAAAGTCCTTCCTTCCTCTACCATATTGTTTACAATCCTGCTGCTTTGGGAATGGCCCTGTTTTAGCTACAGTGCTGTATTTTTAAGGCTTTAAAAGCGCCATAAAACAATGATTCGAGGTGAGGTAGCTGAGGAATTCAGTAACTCTAAGAACTTATTTGTGGTATTTCATAAAAATAAACCAACTTTTACCTTTTATGGGACTAAACATTTTCAACTGGGAGAGCTGTATTTTTTTTCTTCCTTTACTCTAATTCTTAGAATAGTCTGGCAAAAACGGTACCCAGTGGAGTTCTTTGTGCATTTCCGCCTTTTGACATACTCTTATAGTCATTTCAGGATGGTTTTATTTTTGTTAAATGATAGCATTTAAATGTTGATCCACTTTGGAGGAGGACTGAATCCAGCAGCTCATAATTGCATTAATATTAATTCTCATTTCAATGAGAAAGTCACTTTGTAATTACGCGTTATTGAATCCTGACTGTAACCTTTCCAAGAAAGAGGGACAAGTTGACAGACCTGTGCATGGTCTAAGATGAGCCATTGTGGTATCTCCACATTCAGGGTCACCATGGAGAGGAAACAATAAGCTTTTCTATCTATCACTCCGGTTCTGGGGACACATCAAGATTTCCATAAAAGAAAAGGGAGAAGAGTGGTTATTGCTGGGTTTAGGAATCTAGACTTTAGGGTTTTTGCAGAGAGAAGCTGTGTGTTATTGATGTTTGTCAAATGTAACTAGGAGATTCTCTCAAAACAGAAGTACCCTGGGTCATCTCTCATTCTGATGCACTTACTGAAGCAGTGGTGCGTTTGCCAAAGTTTCCTCTTGGAGAAAGCAACTTCTCTTGGTATTTGGAGGAGGCTGTCTGCCAAGGGAAGAAAACTTCCCTCGCAGCTCCCTGAAGTGATCTAGGAGGAATGAGGTCCAAGGCCTCCCAGTCATTGCTACCTTGGCCAGGAAACTATCGTTTTGTCACTACTTGCAATAGGAACAACATGTCTGGCGGCCTCCCTCCCTCCCTCTTTCCTGAAATGAAGTGAGGACTACAGAAACTTGGGTACTTCAGAGAGCTTGCAGCAAAGAGGATTTTTCACCCTCTTGGATCTCACAGGCTGGCTTGGCCCTCGGGATGGTAAGAAATTTAAGCTATATCTGGACATTTTGCTTTCCCCCTTCATGGAAAAGTTGACAATGGCTTGCTTTGGCTCCAGGGCAACAGGGACTTTATATCTCTGATATGTGAGCTTCTGGAGAGCCCAGGCCAACATCTGTTATGGTTTGGGTCTTAAATGTCCCCCAAAAGCTCATATGTTGAAGGTTTGCTCACAGTAGATGGTGCTATTGACAGGTGCTGTAAACGTTAGGAGAGGGGGCCTCATTGGAGGAAATAGGTCACTGTGGATGCTCCTTTGTCCTTGGTTTCTCTCCTCTTCTCTCTCTCTCTCTCTCTCTCTCTCTCTCTCTCTCTCTCTCTCTCTCTCCCATCCCCATAACCATGAGATGAGCAGTTCTGTTCCACCATCTGCACCCCCGCCATGATGTTCTGCTTCACCAGAGGCCCAAAAATCAGGGAGCCAAGTGATCTGGGGCTGAAATCTCTGGTACCATGAGCCAAAACCAAATCTTTCCTCCTTTAAGTTGTTGTTCTAAGGTATTTTGTCACAGTGGCAGAAAGCTGACCAGCACCACACCCCTTAAACTAAGGTCAAATATGGCTGACTCATTCCATCTCTCATTAGAGTAATTATTGCATCGTGGAAACTTCTGGAGACTGTTCGAATTAGGGAACATTGATTTTAATAGACAACCGATGCATACAGTGCTAATGTGGATTAAAAAAAAATAATAAAAAAATAAATAAATAAAGTAGTACAATCCTAACAAGATTCCTTCTTTTTGTGTACATAACCAGGGAAGTCCCACCTCATGGCTTCTCTTACATTTGATGTGCCTCCTGAAGACGTACGCTGCTCAATGGTTGGAAATCTATTATACCCATGTTCAAAGAAACACAATGGAGATCTAATGAATAGTGAAAATAAATAATGCCTCACCTTGGGTTGGGGTTAGTTAGAAATTGACTCTCCATATGGAGAACCCGAGCTGGTACCCAGGCATTGTGCGTCAGGGCTTCCTTGTTAGCAACTGTGAATTGGGTGGCGCCTCCTCTCAGAACTCTGCCCTGGATTTGGGTTCAGATACCACTGTCATTTCTATACAAGTGAGGAGTTGGTGATTCTTCCAATGGTCTGCCTTTGTGTCTTTTCCTTCAGAGGTCCGGGATTCTCTAACTCTGCCTCCTCCTGTCTGCCCACAATGCTCCCCATTCATTCTGTGGTCCCTCCTTGTTCACGGCATAAATGTCTGTTCCTGCCTTGGAGCGACCAGCTATCTCTAGCTATCAATGGCTCTCCTCCTTGTCCCTCTTCTCCACCTCTCTGACCTGGTTTTTTGGATGCAGAGTCTTCTGACAAGAGGCCTCAGGGGAGAAAATAGCGAGAGGGCTTCAGCTTCAGAGGTTTGATCCTTACACAGAAAAAGCTGAATTAGCCTTCCAGAACCTTCCTCTTGGGAACCAAATGGAGTTAGGTTTGAAATCAGTCCTGTGCTCTTATCTTCCCTCTGGGAAGATGGGCAATGATAACTGTTGACAACATCCTGTTTGGGTCCATGGGAAAGACCAAGTGAGTCCACTGTCCATCACACTGAGTCCCGTTGGTCATCTAGTTGGCATAAACAAGGGGCAGACATGTGCCAAGCCTTGTGTCTGGTCTCCAGCAACATGGCCAAGGACTCACTGTGCTTGCTACTCTTGGGATCCCAGCCCCTCAAAAAACACAAGACACCCACAGGGAAAGCTGACTTATCTAAGACCCAGGATTAGCGTCTGCACAGCAAGACATCCATATCTGTTTTGATGAATAATTAAATGAGTGAGATGCTGCACAGCTACTGGGAAGAAACATCCAGGAAAGAAAGGGTTCCGCGACCAACCTGGGGAAGTTAAGGAAGAGTTTTTGGAGATGACTCTGCAGCCCTGAAGGACCTGCAGCTGTTGACCAGACCGAGAAGAACAGGAAAGCCTTCTTTCAAGAAAGCAACATCCCCAGGCTGTTCGGAACAGAGGCAGCACAGTAACAGGGCTGAATATTTAAAAAAAAAAACACACACACACACTTTTTAAAAAATTTTTCTTTTCAGTATTCATTTCCTCTCTTTACTCTCCCCAGCTCTTGTTTGCTAAGGTCCTCCTCCCTGCACACTAGCTCTGATTTCCCCTTTGATATCATGATCTTTTTTTTTCCCAAACAGGCTAGGGAAGGGCTGCATTTTAAAGTCTATCTTGCCTGCCAAGTTGTGTTCCCAAGTTCTCTAAGCTCCACATGCAGCCAGAATAACTTTAGGATGAAGCTCATTAATAATGTGCATGGTAAATCACATCCTCTGCAGGAGGCCTGCAGAGGGGGGCTCTGCCCCTGTCATAGAGCTTTCAGAAATGGCAGCTCACAAATAGGACTCCTACCCATCCCCACAGCTCAAAGGTGCTGGAGCTGTCCATGCAGGAGTCCTGTGGGGAAATTTCTTGGGTGAAATTTTTCCACCTTAAGGCAGGGCCTCGAGTGTGGGAGCTGGGTGTCCTAGAATACAGTTGATTCCTGGTGGAGCGTCTTTGTTGTATCTTTCTGGATAGTATCAGCTGGGGGAAGGGGATTTCCACCAGCATGCCATTTAGCATGACTATACCCATTAGTTATAATTAAACAGGCCGCTGCAATGATTACAAATAAATTTAGCACCAACAGGATTGTGCAGATATTCAGAGCCATAATAGTCTTCAGACAACAAATCAAACAGACTTTCCAGCAGGCTCTGAAGGAACCCAGGGGAGGGGGTAGTCTCCCTGGCAGATGACCACACAGCCTCAGAAGGGGACATTTCTCTGGGAGCAGATGTGGTTGGATGGAGTTCATGGCAGACACCATGCAGGCCTGGACTGGGATAGGGGCATCTTGCTTTTCTTAGCATTTGTGAACCACTTTGTTTCCTGCCTCATTCCAAAGGTACCAGCATCATCCATCTCTGGCTTCCTCCTAGGAGGGGAAGATGCCCACTGTTCAGAGCAGGCTTTCCCTGTGAGCCTGTCACCCTCAGTGCCTGAAGATCTAGAGGAAGCAGAGTCCATGTTAACACCTCGCCCCCATGCTGGAAGTCTTCTGGTGGTTTCTGGACACAGGCATTACCCAATGACACCAAAGCCCACCGTGTGAACTTGTGGCTAATAGCTCCTGGGTATCAGCTTGGCTATTTTATTTCATGTTGTAAAAGCCTGTGCCTTTGATGTCCCCTGGACCCAAGTACACAGTGCTTCATTAGACGTCTTGAAATAGGGGCACAACATGTGTGGGGAAGGAAGGAGTGTTACAATCCAAACACAAAACAAATGGGGAGAGGAATGATGAATGACAGGCAGATTCCCTGAGCGGGATGTGGTAAATCAAGAGGAAAGATGATCATTTATAATGATGAGCATGGACACAGAATGAGCACCGAGTGTGTACTCATTACTGTACTAGTCATTTGTGTGTGGGTCACAGAGTATGCTGGTCAGAAGCACAGACTTCGGTACCTTGTTTTCTGGCTTTGAATCTTGACTTTGCTTCTGACTCCCTGGGTATCCTTAGGCAAGTATCTTAGCTTCTCCAAGCCTTTATTTTCCCATCTATAAAATGGGTCTAATAGTATTTTGTTCTTTACAACACTGTTGTGCCAACCAAATGAGACAATTTATGTAATATATACAGAACAAGATTTGTACTTGTGAAGTTTGATTGGTTCTATCATATCTTCAGTCATTTTTTTTAACCATCATGCATTTGATAAGTTTTTATAAAACTTTTTTTAAAAAAATATGATTATAGAAGACATATTAAAAAGCACACAAGGCACAAATGTAGAAATCAAGAAATTATCACAAAATGATCAGCCAGATCAAGAAACAGGGTTGGGGTCAGGACCTTTCAAACCCTTCTGGTGTTCCCCTCCTGCTTCTCCACAGGTAACACTATTCTAATTTTCAAGTTGTTATTTAGTTTGCTTGTGTCTGTTCCTTATACATATGGGATAGTACAGTGTGTCTGCTTGTGTGTGTGTCTGTGCTATAGTTTGAATATTTATGTCCTTCTAATATCCATGTAGAACATTAATGCCCAATGCAGCAGTATTAGAAAGTGGGGTCATTAGGAATTGATTGAGCCGTGGGGAGTATGTCCCTGTGAAGAGGATTAATGCCTTATAAACGGGTTCCAGAGAACTAGTTAGGCCTTTTGCCTTTCTGCCTTCTAACATACAAAAAAAAGTGTTCACCCCTTTTGTCATTGAAGATGCAAGAAGAAGATGCCATAATGGAAGCACAGAACAACTTTCACCAGACACGCAATCTGTTAGCACCTTGATCTTATGCTTTCCAGCTTCCAGAATTATGAGTAATACATTTCTGTTCTTATAAAATATCCACTCTCAGATATTTCATTATAGTAGCAACAAAGAATAGTCTTGGACAAACTGTCTTAGAGAGGCTAAGAAAGTCCTGCTTCTATAAATATTATACTTGACTTATCTCTGTTTTTGTATATAGCTGTTGTTCATTCATTTCAATGTTATGTAGTGTTCCATTTCATGTGTATAGCACGTTATTTATTCTAATGTTTTGGGACATTTTGATTGTTTTCAGTTTGGTGCTATTGGGAATAATAGTAGTATGAGCATTTTTGTATATACTTATTAAAGTACATTTATGCTGAGTATATATTTAGAGTATATTGCTAGATAACAAAACATGGCATATCTACTTTAGTAGGTAGTGCCAAATTACTTTTCCAATTTTTGCACTAATTTAGAGTTCTGTTATATTCAAATTTTAGCCAAATAGGCAAGTTACTATCAGTCTCTAGTCATACCAACACCCTAGAATTATCATTGCTTTCATTTAGTCTTCCTGGGGATTACATAATGATAACTTTTTGTGCTCTTAATTTGCATTTCCTTGATTATTAATGAAATTAGATAGATTTTTTGGTATTGATTAATTAGATACTTTCTTTTGTGGGTACCTGTTCAAGTTCATTATGTATTTTTCTATTTTTGAAAAAAATTTTTTGTAGATATTTTGGATATAAGCCTTTTGTTGATAACATGTGTGGCAATTAACTTTTTCACTCTGTAAGCTAACTTTAAGCTTCAGATTTATCCTGAGTAGTAGCATTTGTGAAGTTATGAGTTTGATGTTCAGTAATTTTTTTTCTAAAATAGTGTAATGGTTTGGATTTAGAATGTCCCCTAGCCCTCATGGAAACATGGTAGTAATGTTAAAGTGGAGCTTGGTTGCTAAGAAGGGGTCCTTGGGGTTGTGGCCTTGGGGATCATATGGTTCCTCCTTCCCCTGCTCTCTCTTTGATTCTGGTTTTGCAATCTCTCTCTCTCTCTCTCTCTCTCTCTCTCTCTCTCTCTCTCTCTCACTCTCACTCTCACTCTCCCTCTCCCTGCCACCATGTCTTGAACTTCAAACCCTGGTCTCACATGGACGGAACCTGGAATCTCCAAGAAGCCATAAGCAAATAAATCTTCCTTCCTCTAGGTTGTGTGGTCAGTTGTTTTGGATTATAGCAGTGAGACTGTTGACCAAGACAATTATCTATTTTAAATAAAAGCTTGCTCCTCTCCCAAGTAAAATTTCCTTATATCATAGATGGCAGGCTTTATCATTCTTTGGGAGAACACTCCACGATCCCATTTAATCTTCATAGAGAACCTATTTGGGCCATTGTTATATTTTTTGCAGTTTTAGCACTAAAGGCACTGGGAGAGTTAATAACTTACCAAAGGACACACAGTTGAGATGAAGACCGAAGTGTAGCTCTTTGAAGAGCTCAGGCTGTTCCTTCATGTCATTGGTCAACCAGATGTTTATCATTTGTTTTACACCCTGGGTCACCTTTCAGAGACCCTCCACCTCCCCACTGAGCCTTATATATGGAGCCCTCAGGAGGTGTTTGTAGGATGAATAGATTGGTAGACAGAAGAGTGGAAAGAGAAATGTGTGTATAACTAGATAGATGAATGGAAGGATAAATGAATTGGTAGATAGGTGAATTAAGGGAAGGATGGATAGATGGATGAATTTATGGATGGATGGATGGATGGATGGATGGATGGATGGATGGATGGGTGGGTGGATGGACCCACAGGTGGGTAGGTGGAGGAGCAGATGGATAGAGGGAGAGATAAGTGGATGGATGAGTGAACAGACAGATGGAGAGATAAATAGGTAGATAGGAATGGAAGGATAACTTACTGGTTCAGTGTTTTCACAAGATTCCATGCCTGGGGAGGAGACTACTCTCAGACCAGGCCGTGGGTTTCTGTAAACCTACACCATGACCTCAAGGAGTTTTGTCATGGCTCTTTTCTCCTCAGTGGCCTTAAGGGATAGAAAGGTAAGAGTGAAGCTGGGGCTGAGGAAGAACTGGCAGTTCAGCCTTGCCATGGTTGGGGAGCAAGGTGTTCCCTCCTACTCTTTAGTGTCACAGTGGCTCAGGAACTCTTGCTTGCAGGAAAAGTGAACTGTAGTGTTCTTCTACTCTGGTAAGTTGTTGAACCTGCTCTGCCTAAATGTCAGAAGCAGGGTTGAGATGTGGGCTGGCTTTTCAACTGGCTTCAGAGCCCTAGAGGGAGAGCCCTTCTCTGCATCCTCTCTGAGCAAAGAATGGGCAGATTCAAGGATTCATTTCTATGTTCTAGACACCCATCATGTTTGGTCTTACCTCAATCATGCTTTTCTTTGCCTAGGGGATCTTGCCCTTGTTCACTTGAACATCCATTTACTCTGTTCCAGCCTCCAAACTGAGTGTTTCTATGGAAAGACTGGCACAAGGGGTTCTGTCCAAGATGCTGAGGAGCATATCGACACGGAGAACCCTGTGAAGGGTGGGGGTGAGTGCTTATAAATGTCACTATTCCTGGCCATAAATCTCTTCTTGAGCTATTAGTTGAATCTTTCATAATAAGTAAGTGGCCACTGGCACCTTTTCTCATGCTGAGTGCTGGTGACATGCTATTCTAGTTTCTTCCTGAGCGCTTGTCTAGGAAAGTGCTTGTTGTATTTAATAAATTGCATTGATTTATTGCCTTTATTGATCTGTAGAAGCACTCTGTATTATCAGAGGTGATAGCCTTCTTAGGAAAACATGGAAGGTCTCTTCATTAGCATCCATTTTTCTATGAGGCTTTGGAGGGTGAAATACCAAGAGGCACCGTGTTCATTGCCATGATATATTGAACACCATCAGGGTGAACAATGGCTTTGGTATAAATCAGGTGGAAGGAAGAATTGAGATCATTTGCCATAGGCTTGCTGGAGTTTTCGTGATGAAATGAGCAGGCCACTTTTCTTTCTTTCAGTGATGACAAACTCCTCTCTTAGCCTTCCATGAGGAGTAGCAGCAGGCCTAAAGTAGCTCTTTAGGGAGACACACACCTCCACAGCCAGAGAATTCTGGGTTATTTTAGCATAGTCCACTTCTTAAGGATTGCTGTGTGACAAGCAGGTAAATCACTTGCCACTTTTTGTGCCAATACTTCTTGTCTGTGTCAGTTTGGGGCCTGACCCTTACCAGTGACAGGCTCTCTTTGCCTCAGGCCCAGTGGGCTTGGGATTAACTTTGTGGTTTGATGCATGCTCTGAGTTGCAGGGAGAAGCTCTGATGAGCCTGAGAGAGACGCTGAGTTCTAGGGGGACACCGGTGATTGGCACTCTGCCTCTTTACTGTGTATATTCTGACTTCCTCCCCATGTCCTAGCTTGGGCCATTATCTTCCTTCTGGAGATCATGTGTAGGGTCTGGCACCCACTTGCACTTCCACATTGGGGCTCCTGTGGGCTTAGGAGTCCCATTTCTTGGAGCTTTCAATCTTGACAACCATAAATATTTCTGCTTTTCTTACGGATATGTCAGCTGGGCACTCAAAGATCCTTGGATCTTTTTTTCATCTGGCAAAAAGCAAAAAATATGGTGCTTCTGTAGCCACAGAGAATATGTCTTCACTCCAGAGGACCTCAGGATAGCACCTACGGTGATCAGAGATAGTTCCAAGTTTGAATCTAGTCCCGAGCTACATGACCTTGGGTAGAATACTTAGCTTCTCCGAACTTCAGGTCATCTCCTATTCATATAATATGATTAAGAATGCCAAACTCCAAAGATAATTTTGAGGACTCTATGAGTCAATGTTTAACAAGTGCTTAGCAGTATGTGACACATAATACTTGTTTAAACAATGGCAGCTATCATTATTAAGAAAGTTTCTTTAAGCATGCATTAGGCAGGCAGCTCTTGAAACTATGGCTGACCATATCTCATGTCCACTGTAAGCACTGGGGTAACATTGTGAATGAGACTTACATGACCCTGCCTACAAGATGATTATTGTGTAATGGATGAGACTAATGCTAAACAGATAATTAAAACGTTGCCTAAAATTTCCTTTGGGAGTACATAGGAAGGGCATCCAATATAGTTGAAGAGTTGGTGCCAGTCTGTTATGGGTTGTGTTTGGAATTCCTCCCTAAAAACTAATGTGTGAAAAGCATGTCTTCAATGTACAAAGTTCAGAGGTAGGGCATCATTGGACCAGGAGAATCACTTGGGGTGTGATATAAGGTTCCCTTATCTCACTGTCTGCTTCCTGGCTACCATAAGCTGAGGCTAGTTTTTCCTCCTCTGCCATGTCCTAAAGCCCTGCTGCTGAGCCCTTCCTGCTGCAAGCCGGATGATCATGAACTGGCTTCTGAAATCATTAGCCCTAAAATAAACCTTTCTTCCTGTAAGTTGTACTTGTCAGGCATTTTTGTCACAGCAATGAAAAGTCAGACTTAAACAGAAATTGGTACCAAGAAGTGGGGCTTGTGTGGTGACAAACCTGATACTGTTGTTCAGAAAATTTTGGAGCTGGTTAGTGGAAGGGATTTGGACAATGATGGTGTGGTTGCTGAAGAGATTACCACCACTAAAGAGAAGTTAAGTACTTTTGTACAGAAACAATAGAAAAGATGCCTCAAGAGCATCTCAGGCCTCAGCAAGAACTCACAGGCTCAAGGGTGTAACAGTGGAAATTTGCTTAAAAGAGGTTGCTTTGAGAAGAGGCATGGGGGTTGCCCTGCTTGCACAGGGCTGCCTAAGAAGTTGTTTCCCCAGGATTCATTTTACAGTAGTCAGCTGCCTAGGCACTCAGAGGCCACTGCAGCATTTGTCCAATGGGGCCAGGCTACTGCTCAAGCTGACAGCAGACCTTGGTGTAGTCCGTGTGATGGTAGTTCTGAGGGAATTCAAGATGAGCTAAGGGATCATGGAGGCTTCCACCAATATTTCAAAGGAAGACCTGGGAAACCAGGCAATGTGTAGCAGGGTCTGAGGGAGCAATTTCTAAAGCTATGAATATGAAGCCAAAGTTGCAATGGAAATCTCAAGAATTAAGAGATACCAGGGATGTGGAAATTCTGCTGAGGAAATCTGCAGGCAACAGGCAGACTAGCAGCCAAAACAGAGGCCATGTCTGCTGCAACAACAAAGCCATAGGAGTGGAGGAGACCAAGCTCTTTGGAGATCACATCTCACCACCACATGCCCCAAATGCTATAGGACTTAATGTTTACCCTGCTGAGTTTCTGTCTTGTTTTGGGTCCCATCCCTGCTTTCTATGCCCTTGTTCCTTTCTTTTGAAATGTGAATGCATACTTTGTGCCATTGTATATTGGAAGCATGTAACTTAGCTTCCTCATTTTCATAGGGACTCACAGCTAAGAGTTTGCCTTGAGTCTCAAAGGGGGCTTTGTGCTTGGACTCTTGAGCAATGATGAAAATGATAAGACGACGGCGACCTTTAGAGATGGACCGGGTGCATTTTGCATTTTGATGTGGGCATGAGCTTTTATTATGGCTTGAGTTTGAAGTAGCCTCCAAAAAGCTTACGTGTTGAAAGCCTGGTCCCCAGTGCACAAGTTTCAGAGGTGAGGAATGGCTGGGAGAAGTGAGTCACTGAGGATGTGGCCTTGGGGATTATACCTGTCCCCAGCCCTGTCTTCTCTCTCTCTCTCTCTCTCTCTCTCTCTCTCTCTCTCTCTCTCTCTCTCTCTGTCTCTGCTTCCAGACACCATGAGTTGAGGAACTTGCTTCCTCCATGCCATGCTGCCACCATGATGTACCTACCTTGTAGTCTGCCAACTATGAACTAAACCTGAAACTGTGAGCTGAAATATACTTTTCCTCCTCTAAGTGGTTTTTGTCAGGTACTTCGGTCACAGTGATAATAAAGATGACTAGTATACTGCTTCCCCAGGCTAGACAGAAGCTCTGGGAGCTGAGTGGGGGCAGGGAGGGCTAAGGAGCAAAAGCAGTGCTGGAAACCATCTGTTACACATGAGTGGTCATTCCTGTAACTGCCCCATCCCTACCCCCTACAAAGGAAAGCCTTTTACTCACATAACGTCACTTTAAAAATTGTGTCTGATTCAATCTGATTTCTCTTGGCAATTATGGGTGATATTTGCCCAGAGTCATTCTTTCCTGCTGGAGGTGCGTCCCTTATAGGCAGAGTCCAGGGATGTTGGGCATTTCCATATGGGTCAATCAGTAGAGGGAATATAATATTTTTTCCATGCCCAACAACATTAATAATTAGTTGAGGATGCAGAAAAAAACAGATTTGACTCGTTTTGTTACTTGGAAATGCTCCCGCCCATGCTTTCTTCCTCCCATCAGCTGGTGTCTGGCTCCCTGTGGACGGCTCTGGGTCTTCCTGCCTGTCCAGGTGGGGGGTTTCCTGGGGGATGCGCCCATTCTGACTGAGCAGCAGCTAGTGCCCCCCTCTCAAAGCTGGTTCCTAACCCTGGCTCTGGGACCCCAGTTCCTCAGGGCTGCCTGCACTCTTTATCTGATAATCAATGCTGCCCTTATCTTCCGAGGAAATGCTGCCCAGTGATATCACACACCGAATCGATTAAAAGCAGAACTTTGAACTCATCTGTTTGGAGAGGTCTCCCTGGATTCAATCACTCACTCTTCCTTTAGTGTTGTCCCGATAGCTGCCGGAAACCCCAGCTGCACTTCAGAAGTGGCTCTGCAGGCCCAGAAGAACTCAAATTTTCACAGATTAGCTTGGGTGGGAGCCATTTAATGTATTTATCTACAATGAGGTCACCTTCTTCAACTTCTCCCCTTCAACTTTTGTTTTTACTCAGTTCAGTCAGAGCAATCTGCAGGTTCGCACTGCTGTTCCTGTTTTCCTTTTGACTTTGCTATTTAAGGTGACATTTACTATTGCTCACCATTACATTTTCCTGGCAGAGGTGATCCCATCCCTGCTAGTTAAGTTTTTGCATCTATTTCAATCTCTCCTACTCTTCCCTTGACAGGAGGTAGAAGCGTTTGTATGGGTTTCTTCATTCTGAAACGAGGCCAGAAAAAAAGAGATCAGGAGGTGTGTGACCGAGGCTGGCTCTGTGCTATGAACATTTTGGGACTCAGGAGTCTTGGAAGGAGAAACATGTGAGCCAGAGAAGACGCCATCAGAGGAGTAAGGCTAGAGTTCTGTATAGGAGGATACAGGAAGAGTTTGAACAGGTGAAGGATAGAAAGGGGGTACTTTGCAACCTGATAAAGATCAGAACCACAAATGAACATGTGTGCCTGGGGAGAGGGAGGCAGGAACCACCAGGCTGGGGAGTGGACAGAGTGATGGTTAATTTTGGGATCATTCCAGTGAGGCTGTGGTGCCCAGTTATCTGGTCAAACACCCGTCCAGATATTGCTGTGAAGGAATTTTTTAGATGTGACATTTAAATTGCAGATTTGGGGTATAACAGATTACCCTCCATCATGTGGGTGGGTCTTATCCAATCTGAAAGTGGCCTACAGAATAAAGACAGAGTTTCCCCAAAGTAGGAGAGGGCAGCCTCAAGACCACAGCTTCAGAACCTGCCTGAGTTTCCAGCCTGCTGTCCTGTGGAATTCAGAGTCAGGACTGTAGCATCAACTTGTACCTGAATCACCAGCCCACCAGCCCCCCTGCAGAGGTTAGACGTGCAGCCCCAAAACCCCATACACCACTTCCTCAAAGTAACTATCTTTCTCTTTCCATATATATATATATATATATATATATATATATATATATATATATATATATATATTTAAAACAGCCTTCTTGTCTGTTTCTCTGGAGAACTTTGAGGACTCCACTGAGTGCCTAGTGACAGGAAGGCTTTGCTGAGTGTGGTCCCCAGGGCAGTTCTGAGAGCCCTCTGAATAGTACAAACACCTTCATGGGGTATTTGCATACCAAACATTGAGTCAAAATCTACAGCCAAATTCAATGCCCACACCATCCTTTGCCCAGAAAAGCTCATGCAAAGGAAATCCCCCGAGATCTTTAAATGTGCTTTCTCTTGCAGATGTGTGGCCATTCTTGGGCAGAGCCTGGTTCACCCCAGTTTTTCCACTTCTTGGATGGGATGAGTGTTAATTGATCAAGAAGTCCTTCACTACTGGCACATGTTTTCTTGTTAAAACCAATGCTCTTGCATCCTGTTGGGGAGGAAAAAAAAGAAGTTGTTTTCAGTAAGCAAGCCTTGGATTTTTCTCAGCCAATTGCACTAGAAACACCTCTCTGGAAGGCGTCCACTGTGCAAGCGAGTCCCTGCAGAAGCATGCCCAAGCTGTCAGGTACAGGGAGAAATATCTTTAGTAAGAGCAGGTCATGGAATGAGACTTTCCCACTGTAGCATGGATGGGCAGAGGGGTTTTCCACAAGGACAGTTCTTAAGAATCTCTGTAAAAATGCATGACTCCATCTGTCTCCTCTCTCATCTTTGGCTTCAGATGAGCTGAGCCATTTAAAAATTCCCCAACAAGGGACCCTGGGCACCCGGAGAAGTGATGAACAGATTTTCAATTTGGCCCTGATTTGCATGAATTATTTTTTTTTTTCCTGGCAGTTCAGATCATTGTCAGAAACTGAAGGATGGATGGTGAGTTTTCCCCAGAAGCAGATTCTTGATTGGTCTGGAGACTGTTGGAACTCCTAGGTGTGAGGTTCTAACCTCAGCTTCTCCAAAGGGAAGAAATGGCAAAAGGGGAGGGAACTGGGGGATAATGGACTCTGAGCAGCGCCAGGGGGTCCAGGGTAGGACTTTGTATCCCATTGTGGAGACCCATCCTAGTCTCCGTTTGGCCCAGAACATCCCTGAGGGTGTCTTCCAGGGGGGAACCTTCTCTTCCAAGGTGCTAACTGTTTCTCCTGTTATTTCTCATAGCCAGGGTAGTGGGGACCACAGACAGAACCTCGGGAGACAGAGGATGTCTTGTGGGGTTCCTTGTGTGGTGGTGGTAGGGCAATAGTGATTGGGAGCTTAGAAGTATTATCTTAAAATGCTATATACAATGGAAATAACTAACTTGCCTTGTAAATTGCTAAACTTTCAAAATTCTAACCATGGCTATTGTAAGTCTTTTGTCATGCACATTTTTTTTTTTCCTAAAGCATTTTCAATCAGATTCACAGAAAGGTCCTTATTACTTTTGAATACGGCTTTCTGACAAAACTGGAAAAATAGTGATTGGGAGGAATATATAATAATAATTAACACTGATTAGCCAGGCATGGTGGCACGCTCCTGTAATCCCAGTACTTGGGAAGCTGATACAGGAGGATTGCAGAGACCAGACTCGGCAACTTAGTGAGACTCTCAGCAACTTAGCAAGACTCTGTTTCAAAATAAAGAATTAAAAAAGGGTTGGAGTTATAGCTCAGAGTTAGAAAGCCCCTGGATTCAATTTCCAGTACCAAAAAGAAAACAACAACAAACCAACAACAACAAAAAATTGATTGAGTTCTTATTCCATCCAAGGCACTGACCTAGCCTTTACGCTTTTGATTTAATAATTTGGTTGACACAGAAAGCCTGAGTGGATGCTTTCTTATTCTTATTTGCAGATGGGGAGAGAGGCTAAGAAACTTGCTTAGTTACCTGGCTAGCAGGCAGAGGTACAACCAGCTTTGAATCCAGGGAATCTGATTTAGGGCCCATGTTCCTAAACTCTGCCCATGCTAACCTTCTTCCTGAGTTGCCTCTTGGCCCTGGAAAGTCTCTTTTGCTGCCTAATTTGTGGACCAGACCCCCAGGGCGGTCCTTTACACACTAGTCTAAATATCTCCAGGACCTCCCTGGAGGCTGGTGTGGGTGGCATCAAGAACTTTCCAATTCAGAAAGAGATGTCCCCATTCAGACCTTTCACTCTCCAGCGACTGCTCCCTCCTCAAGCGATTCCAGGCCTGCCTCCTGCCCTGCAAGGCCTCAGCTCCCCTCCAACCCACTCACAGAGGCTTTGGGAAAAACAGTGCTCGTTGGGAAAGCGCTTCAATTTGATCTGACAAACAAACAATGCCCAGAGTAGAAACAGAATTATAGACTTCAAGTTCAGATGGAAAAAAAAAAAAAAAATCCAGTCCCATGGATAGGTGGGCTGGCGCTCTCTCTCTCTCTCTCTCTCTCTCTCTCTCTCTCTCTCTCTCTCTCTCTCTCTCTCTCTTTCTGTCTCTCTCTCTCTCTCTTCACCTCTGGGGTCTGGGTGATGCTTGAATTCCCTCCTACAGGACACAGGAAGGGAAGGACAGCAAGTCTGGTCTTGGCAAGAAGGGAGGTGACCATGGTAGGAGAGAAGCATGGGGGCAGGAACCAGAGAGCTGTCCCTGAGCCCCTGCAGAGCATCCGCCTGGCCCTGAGTGTGGGGTCTGGTGGGTGTGATCCAAGCGGCTGGGCACCCTGCAACCCTGCACTCCTGGGTCTCAACAGCCACCGTTTTCTCCCTTTCAGGAGTATCCTGTTCTGTGTGTGCTGTGAGATAGGAAATAAGTGACACAAAACACCATAATTACAGTGGTATGGACGAGAGAGAACAAGACTAAAAATCACAAGACTACTTGCTAATTAGGAACACAGGCCTGTGGCAGTTTATGGGGCAGGGACATGGGATCTCCGGGAGAGGACAGGAGTTGGCCACTGACCAGCAGAGCTGCTCTCTCCACAAACTCATCAGCCATGTGCCTTGCAGCCTTCACTGTACCAGTGGGGAGACTGAGGTCACAGACATGAAAAGTGGCTCATCCCAGTCTTCAGGGCACCTGACGTCAAGGCCAAGAATCCCTCCACCTCACTCCGGGCTTCTCCCAGAACTTCACCTGGAAAAAATAAATAAATCTGCCTTCTTGGTGCTGCTGCATGCCCGGCGCTTATGACAGCATTCATTCACCACTCATTCATTCCTTTGTTCTAAAGTGTTTGTAAAGCGTCTATTGTGGGTGAGGTACTGTCTTGGACACAGATGTAAAGGAAAATATACTTCTTCTGTGAAGCTATTTGGGGGGGAGGGTTGGGGGTGGATGCACCCATTAAGTGAATAAGCACTGTGTCAGAAGGTGGTAAAGACAATGGACAGAAGTACAGAAGGCAAGGGACAGGGTCCTGCTTGTCTTGTGGCAGACCTCAGGTTAGAGACCAGCAGGACCCCTCCAAGGGCGGTGACAGGATGATGAGGGGTCTTATCCTTTGGCCTCAAGCTCTCTTAATGGCCTCTCTCGTCTGTTAAATGACAGGGAGTGGAGCACGAAGCTTGGGGGCTGCAATTCACAAGACCATGGAAGAGGTAGCCAGAGGCAGTGGCCGCCAGGGTACCAGGGAGAGTCCTGAGCAGAGAGCTGAGCTAGAGAAGTCAGGGCAGCTTCCGCAGGAGGCGAGGCTTGGCTGGGCACCCAGAAAGGGCAAGAAAAGGGGTGCAAGAAGAGCTCGCTGGCTGGAAGGTGGCAGAATGTGGCAGGGGAAGAAGTATTGGATGGGACTAGAGCTGTCACTCAGGAGCAGCTGTCGTGGAGGCTGTGTCTCAGAGTGGGAGTGAATTTTATCACCCAGGCAATGGGAGCTCTTATGGTTTACAGCCAAGGGATGACCTTGTGAAGAGGCCACTTGACAAAGGTCACTCTGGTGGCCGCAGGACGGCCCCGGAGTGAGATGGTGTCTGGAATCCTCGGGCCTGATCAAAGGCTGCGACTGTGGGGTGCAGAGGGGATGATGTCAAGGGGGGAGGCAGAAGGATCACAGGGCTTGGGGTGTGAGCTCAGTCCTCCCTCTCAGTCTCGGGGTGTTGTTCTGGGTTTCAGCAGGACCAGGCCCTCCTCTTTCAGTGCCTTGATTAGTGGAGAACTTTCCAGGATGGGGGAACAGGAGTCCTGGGTGCCTGGGGACCTGCTCCAGATGTGGAGTCTTGTGCTACTGCTGCTGCTGCACCCCACTCTGTCTCTCTTCCTCCTTCTCTGAGTCTGGCTTGAACTCAGACAGACTCTGGGAGAACAGCCAGCAGAAATAGCCGGGGTCAGCCTGGGGCTAAGGAGCTGCACATGACCTGTCCCTGGAAATCCAGCAGGGCAGGAACCTCGTTGGACTCAAATGTACAGTCCACTCCCGTTGCAACTACGGTGTCCTGGGGCTCATC
>PVLC010010393.1:0-51913 GCA_004027655.1 Graphiurus murinus | reverse complement strand
CATTCATGGATTGCAAAAATGGTAAAAAAAAAAAAAAAAATGGTCACGTTAAAAAGTCATTCCATGCTACAAATAGTAATGTAAAGCCAAAGGGAATTCTTATTAATGTATGTCATCATTTTTATTCTAAAGGAATAGCTTATACAAAATGGACAGCAACACTCAACTCTGTTAGTTAACTACAGGCACATTTATCCAATCTAGGTTGTAATACCATTTAACTTCCCAGGCATCCTGGAAATATTTCCAAATGCCCACATTTCTGCTTGCCTGAGTCAGTGCATCATCAGGTTCAGCAGTTTTGAAGTATACAGCCAAGGAATGTTATGACCAGGTTGTCCCAGATATTGATTTATTTAAGGTCCTTTTGCACTATTAAGTTTAAATTAATTTAATACTAAAGAATAAGATCTATTTTATCTTATTAAGAATAATGATTTAAGAAAGGAATCCCCAGGATTACAACTAGGTTACTCTTTCTGGTTTATAGAACTGGTTTAAGGAGATATTCTTGGAAATGCTGCATATAATCATTTTTTTTTTTACACAGAAATGAGGGTCGACTGAAAATTTTATGTGCCAGCTTCCTGAATCAGATCTAAAAAGCCAGAAAAAAAGTATTACTAAGTCCAGGTTGGTGATATATTAACAAAAAGTTACCATTTTTAATTTGGTATTTTACATGTCTCAGAGAATTTTGAAGGTTTTAAACATTTTTGTTAGTAAAATTTAAAATAATATTATAAGCATCATATCTTTAATGCTATTTGTTGTGGTACTAGGGATTGAATGAAAGGAACTTACACTTCTGAGCTACATTCCCAGACATTTTCACTTTTTATTTTGAAACAGAGTCTCCCTAGATTACCACATGTTGGCTTCTAAATTGTCCCAAATACTGGGATTATAGCCATGTGCCACCATGCCATGCCATATTTTTAATATTTCTAAGATCGTACTTATTGTGCGTATTGACTTGAACACAGTGTTATCTATTTATCATTTATACCTATGTTTTTCCTTAACATGGTTAGAAAATATTGTATTTAAGTAGGAAATTTAAGTAGGACATTTGAATAATCCTTGCACAATAAAAGTAAAGTAAAACAACAAACCACTATGTGGGGAGTGTAATCTCCCATATTCTTGCTTTTATAATTATTTATTTCATGCATTATATTAAATTATTGCCTGTTAGCAATCTTAACATCATACTATGATGTCATAATGTACTATTTTTTTTCCTCGTGATAAACTGGATGAACACATTCTATAAAGGTATCTAAGAACAAACTAGGAATGACAATGTTATACTTTTGCTTTTAGTTTTGAATAGGGAGTGTTAAACAAGGAGAATTTTATATATTTCTGGATTCTACTTCTTACTTCTTCCTTTCCTGAGGCATAGACTATCAATAAAACAATAATGTCTATATCACACGCAGTCATCATTTTAAAGTCTCTGAAATGGGTAAAACAAGAAAATGCACATATTAGTTTAACAACATATGCAAATTTAGTAACAGAACTCATTGAATTCTCATCTTTCAAAATTTCTTCTAGACATATAAAGGAAAAGATACATCTTTTTTTCTGAATGTAGTTTTATTTATTTTTTTATTGTAATAATTAGTGCATTGTAAGCATACATCTTTGTTAGGTACAAGTTGATAATGACATATGGGCACACATTTCTCATTTGACCCCTTCCCCAATTCCCAGCCCGCTCCTTCACCCTCCTTCCCTCTGAAGTTCAGTTTAGTGAGTGACCTTGATATAATTGTTTAAGTACATCGTGTGCATTAGGGTGCCCCCCCCATCCATCCTCTTCGGTTAAATCAACTTCTTTGCTTATCAAGGGTCTCTCCTTTTTCATCTGGAGACCCTCTTATGCCCCATCTTCTCCCTAGCATCCGCATATTAGGGAGAATATATGTGGATTCTTTGTGACTGGCTAATCTCACTTAACATAATGTTTTCTAGTTCCATCCACTTCCCTACAAATCACATGATTTTGTTCTTCTTTATGGCTGAGTAAAATTCCATTGTGTACATATCCCATAGTTTTGTAATCCATTCATCTGTCGATGGACATCTGGGCTGCTTCCATAGTTTAGCTATTGTGAATTGTGCAGTTATAAACATAGATACACATGTGTTGGTCTGATAGTTTGGTTTCCATTCTTTTGGGTAGATACCCAGAAATGGTATTGCTGGATCATATGGTAGGTTCATTCCCATTTGTCTGAGGATCCTCCATACTGTTTTCCAAAGTGGTTGCACAAGTTTGCACTCCCACCAACAATGTATTAGGGTTCCCACTTCTCCACACCCTCGCCAGCAGTTGTTGTTGTTTGTGTTTTTTATGATTGCCATTCTGATTGGAGTTAGGTGAAATCTCAAGGTAGTTTTGATTTCCATCTCTCTGATTGCTAATGATGTGGAACATTTCCTCAAACATTTATTGGCCATTTGTATTTCTTCTTTTGTAAAGGGTCTATTTAGATCCTTTGCCCATTTTTGATTGGGTTATTTGTTTTGTTAGCTGTGATTTCTTTTTTTTTTATTATTCGTGCATTGTAAGCAAACATCTTTGTTAGGTACAAATTAATAACGACATGTGCCCACATTTCTCATTTGACACCTTCCCCAAATTCCCACCCTACTCCCTCGCCCTCCCTCCCTCTTATTATATTTAATAAAATTACTCAAAATAATGGATTTTAAAGCAAAATAAACAATGCTTAACAGCTTGATATTAACATACTATAGTAGCAAATGTATATTCATATTTATAATACCACAATTAGCAATAACCAGTTATGAAACCAGCCTAGGTGTTCATCAACAAAACATGAATGGATAAAAATATGGTATATATACACAATGGAATTTTACTCACCCATAAAAAAACAAAATTAAGCCAGGCGTGGTGGCGCACACTTGTAATATATTATTTGCAAGAAAATGAATGAAAGTATAGAATATCATGATAAATAAGGTCAGCTGGATTCAGAAAACAAAGGACCATGTATTTTCTCTCCTGTGGGAAAGCTAGAGAGAAAATAGAAAGGGAAGGTGACTTCTTGAAACTAAGGAATGAGACCATTGGAATAGGGGAAAGGGTTTTGGGGAGGGAGGAAAGGTAGTAAAAATGTGGCTTTTGGTAGGGAATATACCAAACAATGTTATGTTTGTATATGAATATATTACTACAAACTGCACTAGTATGTACAGTGAGTGAGGAGGGGGAAGAGATATACACTAAGTGACTATGTGTGTAAATATGAATTTATTGCTTTGAAACTCACTAAGATATATAAACTATAATTCACCAATTAAAATTTCAAAGTAATATTAAGGTAAATTTACTTGTAGAAGAACTTGTGATTAGAGCTTATAATGCCTGAGTCTGATCTTTGCAACATCTAAAGGGATATAGATTTGGTAGCAGTTTTCACAGTTAATTTGTGTGGGGACAGGCTAATTTATCAAGAAGAGTATAACTTAAGAACTTTTCTTGAGAGAGTTTTGAAAAAAAAACCTGATGCCTAATTCAAGTATTAATATCACTAACTTTAATCCTCATAGGATATTGAAATGCTGCATTCCAGTGCAGTAGCAGGGAACAGGAACACACAGGTACTGCATATGTGTCCTGTCTTCAATCAAATGCTCTATTGTCCCATCTGACTTTAAAGTCAATATAACAACTTTCAAGGTAGCAACAGCAAAACATTAAACCCACAGTGATGGCCAGTTTTTTTTGTACTTGCTGTCTACCTATAAATAATAAATCCACTTCAGGAAATGCGTTGCTCATAAGTGTGTTCTGCCTCACTGGACTCAGACAAGTTGGTAACCATGATGCACCTGCTTTATGCTAATATTTTAAAGGAAATGTACTTAATTCTATAATTCTGAGGTTTTGCACAATGATAAACAGCCTTAGGACAATGGTTCTTAAGAGAAAATGTGCTACACTTGAAATTCCTTACATTTTACATTCTGCAGCCAAACCGCAAATGATCGGACTTGGATTTTAGAGCAGTGAATAAACTAGATTTTTACTTATTAGAGCATAAATATTGGTATTCAAATATGTACTTTCTGCTTACAAAAGCATTTTGGTGAATTGAATACTCAGATGTTCAATATTCAGCTTCTTTAAGATAAATATAGCCAATTTTAGATAAAAAATATAAAATGCAGATGTTACCAAAAGAACTTAATTTCAAATAATTGTACTTTTTTGAATGTCCTTGTGTTAAGAAGTTGTTGTATACAAACACTGTAGACATTCTATTGATCAGTAGCCTCATAGGAATGATTCATTTATGTAAGTTAAAATAAATAACAATGTTGTATAAGTAGATTTGATATGGATTTTTCACATTGACTTCTTCTCAGAATATAATTGTTTTAAAATATATTTTTTCGCTGACAGAGTACTATATCTTTTATGAAAATGTTATACTACATGTATAACAAAACATTGTTAGGATTGCTAAATTTTCTCAGTCTCCAATTCCTTTATGCGGTGTCCCAGGAATAATAAAAACCTAATCTTGAATATGTATGTGCACTATTTGCTGTATAAATTACTTACATGAATTAATGTGTTGGGGATTTTCAATGTCACTCAAAGGCTCATGTGTTGGAGGCGTGGTCTCCAATGCAGCAGTGCCTGGATGTGATCTGATCATGAGCACTCTAACCTCGTTAAGGTGTTAACCCATTGTTGGATTCATAGATGACTGCACTATTGGGAAATAATGGAAACTGTAGGACATGGGAACTGCTTGAAGGGAGAGGACCCTTTGGGTTTTGTCCTTGAGGACTAAAAATTGTCCTTTGCCCCTCTTCTTTCTTCCTACTCCGCAAGTGCTATGAGGTGAACAGCTTTGTTCTGCCATATCTTCCTACAGTGATGTGAAATCTTACCACAGGGCCAGAAACAATGAAGCAAGCTGACTATGAACTAAAACCTCAGAAATGATAAGCCAAAATAAGTATTTCTCCTTTAAGTTTTTTGTCATGTATTTTGTCACAATGATGAAAAGCTGATCAACTCACTCAACATTCCTCTTCGCAGTATGAAACCGTGATTTACAAAATAGTTGACTGTGAAGGTGAGAAAAGGGTAAAGATATAAATAAAAGAAATGGCATCATGTTGACTGTTATTTAAGGCAATGGTGTATTTGGTTGACTTTGTATAAATTTGAAATGGCTGATAAGAAAAACTAAAAACCATAATGACCCTGGAATTACATCCAATGTCTTCCACTTCTGGGTTTGCCAGTGACTAGTTTTCCAGTCTTGAGCAAAATTCAATCTTTCTGACTCTTAATTTCTTTATCTGAAATTACGGATACTATTCCTTTATAAAGGGTTGTTATAAGAACAAAATGTTAATGTATTTTACCATCTAAACAATACATAACTACTATTTTCCATTAGGGTGTTTTTGTGTGAATTAGAAGAGGTTTCCTTCTTCCTTCAAGGCCTTTCTCATATATAGCATGAATATATCTATATGTGCATATAAGATATATTTATAGGCTATATATAGCATATATATGTATATCATATATATAAATATATATACTCATATATACATAGAGTATATACACACACTCTATATATTTATGTATATGTATACTATATATATGTATACACAGTGTGTGTGTGCATGCACATGCGTGCACCTTGATATTTCTCAGGACACAATTTCATAACTGTACTTAGTGGCACTAGGTTTCTTTTACTAGTAAGTGTTATACCATTATTATTGTCCATTGACAGAATCATAGAACAATGATGGGAGGTAATAAATTTGGAATTTCAGATAAGCCTGTGTATGGGAGAAAATATTGAATCTCATTAGGGCTCAACACACCACCCTATACTGACCTGATAAATTTCCTATTTTTCTATGGAATAATTGTCCTTAGTTAAACCTTGCTTGTTTTTCAGGTATTGAGAATAATATACCAAAATTTTGTCCAGTTTTCTACTATTAAAGAGTTGTGAGGTGGGTCTTGGTCCTGGGCACTGTGGCCATAGCCTGTGGCAGGGAAGAGCTCTGGCAGCATCTCTGATGCCTAAAGTCACTTCCTATGCTTCCATTACATTTTCCTCTACTAGTCTGTCCTATTTTGCATGGTATGTGCTTTGTAAGCTGCTTCAGATAGTTTTATTGAGAAAAATGGAATAAAAATTTAAGGTAAATATATTATAAGTACTAATTCCATTTAGAAACATAATGGAAAACATTATGTTAAGCGAGATTAGTCAGTCACAAAAAGTTAAAAATAGAATGCTCTCCCTAATATGTGGAAGCTAGGGAGAAAATGGGACTTTAGAGGGACTCCAGATGAAGGAGAATCCTCAGGTGAACAAAGAATTTTACTTAATGGAAGGTGAAGGGGGTAGGGAGGACACCCTAATGAACATGATGTACTTTCTATGAACACATCAAAATCAATCACTAAACTGATCTTGATAAGGAGGGAAGAGGAGGGAGTGGGGTGGGAATTGGGGAAGGGTTAAATAAGAAATGTGTGCATGGATGTCTTTACCTATACTAGCTTATACCTAACAAAGATGTGTAATTATAGTGCACCAAATAAAAAATAAATAAATAAATAAATAAATAAAATAGGTCTCGAGGTATAAAAAAAAACAAAAACCCTGAAAACTTTGATACAACTGCTGAATAAATTATGATATTGTATCATAAAATAGCATACAGCCATCAAAATAATGATCCAGAATTGTAATTGTTGACTTGTCAGGTTTTCAATGAAATAGTATTGAGTGGGAAAGACCAGGGCATAGAGACCTTTATGTAATTAATACCATTTTTTAACTCACATCGATGTAGAATGCTAGCATGTTTACCTGAGCATATAAACATTGAGAAAAAAAAAAAAAGAATGGGAGATGAGCAAAGCTTCACATCTGGGATTGCTGAGCCAGACACTTTCTTTTATTGTGCTAATGTTTAGAAGAGGAATGCTAATGAGGGGTGAAAACTCAGTGAGTTTTGTTCCATATTACTCTTACATTTCCTTCAATAGAATGAAAGGAAAATGGAAGTGCTTCCCATTGAATATTATGAAATAACATTATCTTTGACATAATCATATGTGTTCATTGACAAAGGGTCACTTTTTATAGTTTTATTCTTGCATTGTAATTATACATTACAGTGAGGGTTAAAGCTCCACATGAAAACATTCACACAGGTCTTGGTGAGTTTCCCTTCAGGTCCCACCCCACTACCCACACCTTCCTAAACATCATAGTGATGTTGGTAGTAACTCCTTCATACATGGCATCTTTCCCAAGTTCTTCCCTTCACCCTCTACCCTTCCCATCTCCCTCTTCTTTTCCTCTTCCACTATTCTACTGGTCTATCTCCTCAATTATCGAATGTCCCTTTTGTTTCCTTTTTTTGTTTTCTAGTTTCCATATATGAGAGAAAACATTTGACCCTTGACTTTCTGAGAATGATTGATCTCACTTATCTTGAAATTCTGTACTTCAATCCATTTTGAAGTTATTTATATCTTCTAGATATTACTTCTGTATCAGAGGAGTAGCTGGCAAAGATTTTATCCCATTCTGTAGACTCTCTCTTCAGACTCTTGATGGTTTCCATAGCTGTGCAGAAGCTTTTTTTTTAATTAACAAAAAAAATGCAGAGCCAAGAGTACAATGTAAGTTGTTTTCTGTGCCCTTCACATGTTATTAATTTTAGATACATTTAAAATCATTTAATAAATTGACCACCTTAGTAGCATAACTTTAGATATAATAATTAACCTTCACATATACAACTATAGTTTCTATATTCATAGTTTTTAGATATTAGATACACTCAACTAAAATTAATTGGATAATTAAAATGATTGATTTATTTATTTTTTTACATTTTAATACCAATTTTAATGGTATGAGTTTTTGATAGTCTTTAATCAAAATGAGTTGAAATATACATTGAGCTTAGTCAATATTATTGAGAATGTTCTAATTACATGCAATAATTACATTATTAAGCTAGAAGTATATTTTTGACAAAATAATCTATTGCTAGAAAAATAAATCTACTTTGCTACATATGTAACATATTTCAGTTTAATTTTTTAAAATTATTAATATTACTTATGAAAATAATAGCCATGGGAAAATATATTCATTCTTCACATTTAACTTTAGGGACATCCATCTGAGGTAGAGATCATTATTATTCCCAATTTATAAATCAGATAATAATTGCAAAATTGAGCAAGTCAGTTCTCTAATTTACCTAAGCTAGTAAGAGCCTTGTTTGAGATTTCCCTAGAGTTAGTCATGAAAATGAAAAACTTGCTGTACAAATTTGTTAGTATATTAAACTGTGCAGAAATAATTGATTTTATTTCCTTGTGTGTTAAATAAAAACCCTCTTTCCTGCTGTAATATGCCAGAATTTGATTGGATAAATATTTGGATAATGTTCGTTGGATAAATATATCTCATCAAAATAAACCACTTGGTAGTGAAGTTGGGGAATGGAGAATTAAGTCATTCTGAGCCATTGATTTCTAACAAAAAGAGAGCATATCTATGCAGGTGAATTTGGCTTAGTTCAGTTCACAGTAAGAGCAGCTATAAGCACTTAACAAAATATTATTGAGTTCATAGCATGTTGTGAGAATCAATTGTGATAATCTCTACAAAATGCTGAAAATATGCTTTTTTCATGCTAAGCTCCTATAGATGTAATTTAGTTATTCCCACAGGGGATGGTTGGGGCTATCAATGAAAGAAGATATATTATGAGGAAAAGTTCAAGATCTTGGCATTTTTAAGAATTTCTTGAACTGAATGTTTGTTTTATAGCCACTTATTTCTTAATTATTTATCAAGCCCACATATGTCTTCTGATTTTTTTCATAATTATATTTTACAATAGTTTTAAATAAAAAGTATCCTTTAGTTTACCTACTCATGGTTGAAGAAGAGAGGTCAGCAGATGCCCCAATGTCTGGTTTCCTTGGCATCCACTAACAGCAGCCCTCACATTCTTCTCTGATCATGAGGTCCTGCTTCTTTCATTATTTTTCTTTGTTCCCATCCTGTTTGGATATTCATTCTAAGTGATTAGCCAGCCCGCAGAACTTCTTAATTATTATTCCTTAGTGAATGCCTCTCCCTCACCATTTTTGCTAAAGCACATTTTAACATTCTGACACCTTAACATTTTTATTTATTTATTTGTTTTTTAATTTATTTGTGGTACTAAAGACTGAACTCAGAAGTTTCTACCTCTGAGACATACTTCCTGCCTTATTTTATATATTTAAAAAAATTTTTTTTTGAAACAGGGCCTCACCAAGTTGTGGAGGCTTGCCAAAAACCTGTGATTCTTCTGACTCAACCACCCAAGTACCAGGATTACAGGAATGCAAAACTATGTTTGACTTGGCTCCTTATTTTGAGAGATCACCATCAAGTTACAAGCCAAATTTTGTTCGCGAATAGTCTTTTTGTTCTAAGTTTTCTATCATTTCGCAGTGTAAAAATAATATGATACTTTTAAATCATTATCTCAGCTTGGAAAGTCATCATTGTAGTCCTTAACTATATAAATGTCATGATCATGCATGACTTTTATTTTATTTTATCCTATTTTCTATTGATTATGGGTTGTGAATATGGTAGAAAACATTCAAGCTTGTATTTACAAAGCAAGGCTAGAAAAGAAGAATTGGGTAGAAGTCTGGTGTGGTGGTGCACACCTCTAATTTCAGTACTCAGGATGTTGAGGCAGGAGGATCACAGGTTCAAGACTGGCCTCAATAATTTAGCAAGACTCTCAGCAACCTAGTGAGAGCCTATTTAAAAATAAAAATATAAAAAGTTCTGGGAGTGTAGCTTATAAGTAGGGTGCCTCTAAATTCAATGTCCAATAATACACACACACACACACACACACACACACACACACACACACACAGAGTTGGATGAGGACATTATACTAGACATTGATTAAATCAGGATTTGTATATCTTAGTGCTGATTCTACAGTAGGGATATTTTATTATTGATGAATCTGAAAAGAGTAGTCAAAGATCTGGAAATTTTGAGAATTTCTAATCCATAGGAAAACTTGAAAATTTTAATAATTGTGGAATGACCAAAATTAAAAAAGTATTTTTAAAATATTAAATTTCTTTGATATACTATGATGTCATCCTAATAAGCTGGGCCTTGAGCATGGCTTGGCCCACTGAAATCTTGCAAGGCAATTGATTTCAAAAGAAGCAACGCATGGCATTATTATATTCTGGAAATTTGGGGTGCTTTGGGTTTTGCTTTTACATTAATTACAAAGAAAAAATTTCTTAGAGACACAGGATGGCTAAACGGATTGTGATTTCCTCAATGGTAGCTGAAAAGAACAATGCCTCAGCTCATCTCAGAGATATTCATTAACCCTCTACAAATATCAGGAATTGAACCTTACAAGCTTAGATACAAATCAAAGGAACTTAGGTCTACTATTTTTTATCTGTGAGTAAAGAAAGACAGATAGTTTAAGACAGATAGTTTTTCTCTCTCTCTGAAACACCACCCCCTTGTCTTCACCACATATCTAGCTGCCTAAAAGGAGCTGAGCAAACAGTGAAGATTTAATCTAATGAATAGAGTTTCCTCTCCATTGTTAACCTTTAACACTGTTTTTGTACTAAAAGAATTTTTATATACATATTGTATTCTGTAACCTTTGCTGTTTTCTTAATCCCACCAAATACTATGGGAAATAGCTTTTCTAGTTAAAGATGTACCCACTCAACTTTAGGAAAAAACAAGGCTGTAAAAATTCCTGTTCTGTGTACCTTGTTGTAAAAGAGTATAAAAAACAGTGATGACATGAATTAAACATATATGTCTCCAACACTGCATTGGGTGTGAGAGTATTCTTGCGACCTCGTACTTGATCCCCACCTAACGAGGGACCCCGACCCTGTTGCATCGAGGGATGGCTCCCCACAATATACAAATACTCAGATATATTATATAGACTATATCCTAAAGATCATTCCCAGTATGTTACTTACAGTTATCATATTGGTTGAGAATGGAGCTTAAAGTGTTTCAAATGTCATAAGGACTCTGCATCCTTCTAATCATGTCTAAAGGAGATGAAGCCTTTGCAAATGTGAATTAAAAATTCCCTTTCTTTTGCTTGTCACAATTTCTATGAGTGCCTTTTTAATTTTATCAGCTCAGGTCATTTGTAGGGACCGCTCATGTCAGGAGGCATTCGGCACTCACAGGCTTTGACCTTTCTTGGTGAAATCTGACCCCTCAGACTTAGGGACACTGGTGTGTGGGCCAAGGAAAGGCCTACCTCCCTACCCCGCAGCTATAGGTGACGAGATCTGCTCCCATTGGCTCCCCCTCCCCAGCTTCAAATCCCTACCTGTCCTGCCCATATAATCTATTGTATGTTCCAATAAAGTTGAGTTTCTGCGGCACTGCCTGACCGCTGACTGAACTCCCGGCCGGTGCTGGTTTTTTGGGGGGGCTTCCCCGACTCCCCAGGGTGGTGGGCCCAGCCGTGACACTCTCCCTCTCGCTTGGCCCTGACAGGTGAAGCGGCTGGCCCGCTTTGCCCTACCCCATGTGGCGTGGGACGCAACATTGGTTGCGTGGAACGCTACAGTCATTAAGTATTTATAGTATTTAATATTAGTTAGACTCTTAAGAGTTTTCAAATAAAAATATGACCTATAGAATATTTCAATTTTTAAATAAGATAGAATCATTTTTTCAATATTTATATTTTTTGTCTCCATTATGTGCCACTAATGATCTGTATAAGCCATGAAAGTAAGTATTTCTGGAGTTGTACACCAAATCTTAGGATACATATGACAATAGTGGGCAGAATGTGGGAAATAACATGTAAAAAGGTAAATTAAAATCCATTATAAAGAACATCAGGCTTTGTCCTTTACAACAGAAACAAATGAGTATTTGTAGTAGTGGTAGTTGTTTTTTTTTCTTTCTTTTTTAATTTATTTTTTTATTGTAGTAACTCGTGCAATATACCATACATCTTTGTTAAGTACAAGTTGTTAACAACATATTTGCACATAATTCTCATTCGACCCCTTCCCTAATTCCCACCCCATTCCCTCCCCCTCAGGTTCAGTTCAGTGAGTGACCTTGATATGACTGTGTAAGTACATCATGTGCCTTAGGGTGTCCCTCTGCCCCATGCATCCACTACAATTAAATCAACTTCTTTGCTGATGGAGGGTCTCTCCTTTTCATCTGGAGACACTCCTAGCCCCATCTTCTTTCTAGCATCCGCATATTAGGGAGAACATATGCTTCTTTACTCTTTGTGACTGACTAATCTCACTTAACATAATGTTTTCCAGTTGCATCCATTTCCCTGCAAAGAACATGATTCTGTTCTTCTTTATGGCTGAGTAAAATTCCATTGTGTACATATCCCATAGTTTTGTAATCCATTCATCTGTCGATGGACATCTTGGCTGCTTCCATAATTTGGCTATTGTGAATTGAGCCGCTATAAACATAGATACACATACATTGGTCTGATAGTTTGGTTTCCATTCTTTTGGATATATACCCAGTAGTGGTATTGCTGGGTCATATGGTAGGTTCACTCCCAATCGTCTGAGGATCCTCCATACTGTTTTACTGTTTTCCACAGTGGTTGCACAAGTTTGCAATCCCACCAACAATGTATTAGGGTTCTCACTTCTCCACATCCTCACCAGCAGGTGTTGTTGTTCATGTTTTTTATAATTGCCATTCTGACTGGAGTTAGGTGAAATCTCAGGGTAGTTTTGATTTGCATCTCTCTGATTGCCAATGATGTGGCACATTTCCTCATACATTTATTGGCCATTTGTATTTCTTCTTTTGTGAAGTGTCTATTTAGATCCTTTGCCCATTTTTTGATTGGGTTATTTCCTTTCTTAGTTGTGATTTTCTTGAGTTCTTTGTATATCCTAGATATTAGACCTCTATCTGAAGTGTAACTGGCAAAAATTTTCTCCCACTCTGTAGGTTCTCTGTTGAGGTTCTTGATAGTTTCCTTTGCTGTGCAGAAGCTCTTCAGTTTAATGCAATCCCATGTATTGATCTTCCTTTGAGCTGCCTGTGCTTTTGGGGTCTTGTTGAGAAAGTATTTACCTGTACCTATGTGTTCAAGTGTTGGTCCTATGCCCTCTTCAAGTAGCTGCAAGGTCTCAAGTCTGACTTCCAGGTCCTTGATCCACAGCTAGCCTCAGTTACTTAGTGCCCTACACAACTTAATGAGACCCTGTTTCAAAATAAAGAATAACAATAAGGGCTGGGGATGTAACTCAGAGGTAGAACGCTCCTGTGTTCAATCTCTAGTACCACAAGGAAGCACATCAAGTGTTGTGTGCATGCATATTCCTATCACTCCAAACCTCATTATGAGGTATAATTATGATGTAACAATAAAGTATATTTTAAAAAAGAAGACAAGAGAAAATACATGACCAAAATTATATTAATATGCCAGAAAGCCAAGATAAACTAATTAAAATATATCAGAAAAGGAAAATATAAGCTGAGTATGGTGGTGCATGCCTGTAATTCCATTACTTGGGAGGCTGAGACAGGAGGATCACAGGTTCATGACCAAACTCAGCAACTTTGCGAGGCCCTTCACAACTTAGGGAGACCCTGTTACAAAATAAAAAATAAAATAGGACTGGATGTGTAGCTCAGTGGTAGAATTCCCCTGTGTTCAATCCCCAGTATCACACAAAAAGAAAGTGAGAACATATTTTCTATTTGAATCACCAAAATATATATTCAAATAAAGAGCCTCTTTTAGGAAATATATCTGTCTTTTACTAATACAGAACTATTTGTTTTGGTAAAAATAATAGTCATGAGATTATCTTAAAAATTATGTCCTGTAGGACACAGAAAATCTGGTCAAATATATTCTACTTCTATTAAATTTGAAAATAAACATAAAATGACTTGAGATTCAAAATAATTTGTACTAGTCTGAGTGAATCACCTTTGTCATTTTGTTCTGTTAGAGAATCTTCCAATACTGCAACAGAAGTTTGATTTCATTTTTAAAAAAATTTATGTGAGTGATTTTTTTGATATATTCTGTTACTGTGATGGTGAGGATTTAAATAATCTGTCTATCATCTGTGTGATTTCCAAGTGGCTGTTGCCATATATAAATTATGATAATTCTCACACTTTACATTGCCAACTGCTACAGATTTTTTATGAGCTTGACAAATTACAGTTTAATGAAGCTGTGAGTTAAGATTAGTTTTATGCAGAAAATGATTTCTCAAATCATTCCCAAATTTTAAGAAATATTTTCTACCAGCTTCAGAATGAGAACATAAAGTTGTTCTCTCAAAAAAATAATGTCAGGAAAAAGCATTAAGCTGACAGTACACTGAGAAAAAAGTTTATCTTCCTATCACATTTCCATGAGTTGCATCACATCCACCTGGAAGGGATGCCACTGTGCATTCTCAGTGTGGAATATAAAGTTCAGAGTTAAATTCCATTTGTGCTTTCATGTAGAGTTAATTGATTGTCATCCAGAGAGTGTTGAGACTTTAAGAGCTCATTTAAGAGTCTCCTCTTCTCCAACACAGACACCTCCATTATAGAAGAGTACTGAGGGGAAAAGGTATAATAATTAGTGTCCCATTCTAATTGGCTTGATAATAGATTTTTGATAAACAAGTTGCAGGTTGATAAAGGGGTAATTTTTCAAAAATATAGACATAATGACCTTGGTGTTTTGAGAACAGAGTGCAGAACCATTATGAATAGATACACATCAGCCTTCAATCCTGTACTTCCAATCTAATGTGACAGCAAAAGGAACTAATTGGAAGCATGTGGTGATTGAAGTTGCCTGATGCACAATATTCCACTGATCTGTCCAGGCATTTCCTTGATGAGTGTAAAAAGGAAGTATGCTATGAAAATATATCATAAAAAATTGGAACTGTTTAGAAGAGCTATAATTGACATAAAGAGGAGAAGAAGGTAGTGTTGATTGCAAATGAAAAAAGATAACTGCTCAGTGGAAAAAATTCTGACTTTTTAAGTGAAATAGTGGAAAGGTAAATATTTTTCTCAGTTTTATAGCTTTATTTCAAGAAAACCAAAAGAAATCATTGTAAATAGCATCTACATTTTATAACTGTTAAACTACTATGTGATACAAAATTTGCTAGTCATTATAATACTTAAATTGCAAAATTAGATATCTTTGCTAAGGGACTCGATACTGGTGGGTTTGATCTACCCCTTTGACTGACATGTCTCTCTATGTATGAAGACATTAAGTGATGCTATTCATTACCTAAAACTTGAATTAGTAGTCCATCTGAAATCCTGATGCCTGTTGCTTACATACACCAAACTTAAGTCTTATTGCTATGTTTTGTAGGTATATTTTAATGTTTAATATTTTTCACTAAGCCTTAGATGTGACAAAAAATAGATATCATTTTATGTATGTGTGTGTGAAGCCTCATTTTAATTTGATGATAGCACAGGACAAAAGTAATCTGACAGGTGAAAGGCAAAGTCATCTTCTTTAGGTATAAAAGTGAAAACTTCTGGCAAGTTTAGTAACTTTGGAGACAATTCCCAGTTATTTCAAAGCCCAAACTCCATTTCAGAGTTCTTTTCTTTTCCAAAAGTTTTCTATTGTCTCCTTTACCTTGTCAAAATGATTCTATGAACACATTCGGTTATGTACCTTCATAGAGAAAAAAGTATAGAACTTTAGTCAGGTTGCTGTCCTCTGGGCTTTGACATTCTCACAATAAAGAGTGTGTTATAGCTGGGCATGGTGGCATACTCCTGTAATCCTTTACTTTGGAGTATGAGATAGCAGGATCACAGATTGGAAGCCACCCTCACCAATTTACCAAGACCCTTAGAAACTTAGACCCTATTTCCAAATAAAAAATAAAATAGGGCTAGGGATGTAGCTTGGGTGTAGAATGTCCTTGGGTTCAAACCTAGCACCACAAAAAAATGTGTGATATGGCTTTATTTCACATCCATTTGCTAGAGTCTGTCAAGTTCTATTGTATCCAACCTGTCCATTGGAGCACTAGTCTGGCCCCATTAGGAGGGAGATTATGATTCCTATCATTAGTTCCTGGTCCAGATATTCTTGAATCTTATTTTTTATATACCACAGTTATGCCATACCAATCTTCTTAGCATCTCTGTATCTCTTCATCGTTTACTCCTCACCAGGAGAGAGTTCTTTTGCATGCCTGGAATAGATCATATGTTTATCTCTCACGACTCTTTAATTTACAGCTCTATGAATGTTGAACACAGCATGGAACAGCAGTATATGGATCTTCTCTGAATCTTTAAATATACCTGGCAAGTTATTGTGGTCTCAATAACCATAACTTTTTCAGTCATGTGCCACTATGGCTGGCAGGTTTTTTTCTTCAAATGGTATATACCACTTACATTTTGAATTTACTTATGTGCATTATTACTTAATTGGTGTATGTATATTATTCTACCATCTCTAAGTTTCAGGGTAGTGACATTTTCTATTTATTTTTATGCAGAATTTATCAGTACATGTCAAATAATGTCTATCCATTCAGAATGATGGAGAGAAAGAGGGACACAAAGAAGAAATAACAAGTCTAGCCCAATTTAAGGCAAGTAGATGTACTTCTTCTTCTTCTTCTTCTTCTTAGTAGTGATCAGTCTTCTCTTGGACAACGTTTTCAGGAATTGGTGAAGGCCATGTGGTGAAGATTTGACTATAACTCTTGGCTTAATATTCATTGTTTCTGATCATGATTTGGAATTAGAGCACAATGGATTTGAAAGATGATATTATATTCAGGTTGATCCTGAACAGTTCTGAAAAGTCATGTGATAATAGAAAGAATCTGAGTGACACTTCTTTCTCCCCTTATTAAATAAAAGAAAAAAGAAACATTCCCTGTCCATTGAAATGCATGTTGCCTCATTTCCACGACTGGAAGATTCATCATTTTGTCAGGGCAGGTACACTTCTACACCTTGGGTTAAATCCCATCCAACTGAAACACAAATTTGTGGCAAACAGTAGAAGCAACTGAGATTACCAAGAAATGAAATGAATTGTTCACAATATACAGCTCCAACTGGTGTCAAGACATGGGTCATAAAACAGCTTGTGAATGACGAGAGGTGAAAGCTTTCAAAGCAGGATCTGGGCATGCAATACGTCAGCAATTTGTTTCTATTAATAATGAAATGGCAGTGGCTGTCTGGATGAATCTCTCAGGGGAAAAATCAGCAACCATTAACATCCTCCTCAGGTCTCTTCAGTAGCAAAAGATAAATCAGTGCTGCTTCTTTCTCAGAAAGCAAGCCTATTTTCTAGGTGGTTGTTCGGGATTGCTAAAAGTTGAGATCTTACTAAAAGCATAATAAGAAATTAAAAAAAGAAATTTGGCAAAATCAAATATTCTGTGTGTGCTCACACTTATAAAATAAATTAAATTCATCTTCTAAAATAAGTTACAATGTACAATTCTGTATGTGTGCGCACATTATACTTTTGAGTTCCTATATCATAGTGGTGTCTATTTAATTAATTTTTGTAGCATAGCCCAAAAATGCTCTACTATGTTTCATATACATTAAGCACCCACTAAACATGAAATAAATTCAATCATTTTCCCAGTGAAGAATGAAATTTCATATAGAGAAAAATTGGCATTGATATTGGCGGGCCTAGTTTTCTCAAATTGTACTTCAGTAATGATATATATGAGCAGTTTATGGCACTCATGCAATCTGGTCAACAAATCATACTTTGTCATGCCACTATTTAAGATTTAAAATTATATATGGCTAGTGATATCTGAAGATAGCATAATATTCATATTTTTTGCTGTATAATTTCATTTTATTAACTTATAACAAGTGTACCTTTTTTTTCAGCAAACAACAGGAATGCATTGATTTTCCCCCATAATGCCATTGAGCTTCTTGAATTGCTATACAAGATGTGGACAGTTAGTGCTCTCATAACAACCTTGAATTCTTTGACTTTAGTTCAAGAATCCTTTAAGAAATGGACATGGCAAACTGTTCTATGAAATCCTCATACTCTCTTGCTGCCCTCAGAAACAACTATCAAATTTCCAAACTCTAGTATCGATCCTTGTGAATGGCTAACACGTTTTGCTGAATAATCTAGTCTAATATAATAAACTCTAGAATGGATTTAGTTCATTTGTTTAATTTATTTTATTGCATTACCATTGGAAGTAATAGTAATAAAAAGCAATTCAGAAATAGGGAGATAAATAGTGAGAAAAGTGGATAAAATAGCATACACACATTTATCTATCTGGAAAAATAAACCAGAGTATTACAAAAACTTTCCTACTATAACAGCATACAGTCTGAGATTCTGCAAAAGAGTCTTGCCTATTTATTAATTGATTCAACAATTCAATTTTTCCTATCATGGGTCAAGCACTAATTAAATAATGAAGATGCATAGAGAAAAAAGAATGTCATAACCTCTAACCTCCTGCTTGACTAGTTTGACAGGTGAAACTGAATAGTAATAGCACAAATAATTATGTAAATGATAAAAGTTCCAGGCTAAAATGCTCAGATGTACTCTAAATTAATTCATCATGGATAATTTTAATAATTATAGTGTATTAGAAATAAGGATAGGATGTTTTCTCTATGTTCACATGAGGTGTCTTTTTGATGCTATTCTAAATACAGAAATGAAACTACTATAGTTTTATTATTTTGTAAGTCCTCATTACTTTTCATCTCTTGAGTTACAAAAGAAAAAGTAAAAGTTATCTCAAAATATCTTGGCTACTGTGAATTGTGCTGCTATGAACATGGGTATGCATATATTAATGTAGTTCTCTGATATCAACCTCTTTGGAAAGATATCCGGGAGTGGTTAGTGTACAATATCTGTTCTATTTCAGAAAGAGAAAACATCCCCCAAATGGGTATTTAATAAATAGAATGTTTGCAAAAGTGTAAACAGTGTTAGGAAAGAAATAAGACATGACAAACCTTCACTTCTTCTTAATATGAGTACTTGGTGGCCCTTCCTTTCTATGTCAACATATTTTTACTACCTAGTACTATTGACAAGATGGTAAGAAGAATTGCCCTAATATGTTCAGTTGGATTCAATTATTTGTATACTCAAGCATTTGTTTCAGTTGTGAAATCAGTAAGAAATACTTGGAATGATGCAGTGACTTTCTTCCCTGAATTTTTATTTAATGGCAGGAAGAGTCTCATATGAATTTGAGAATATCCCCTGGCTATATTCCCAGATTGGTGCATTATTCCATTTGGATCCAAGGCTTGTACATATACTGAACTAAAAAATGAAAGAACAGGACAAACAAATTTATTGATTCATTTAGTAGATAGAGAAATACCAAGAGCTAGTTCCTTTTTTGTTATTGGACATACATATTATGTACTAACCATATATTTTTTTGTTTGTATATGATATATTCTCTAAATCAAAATCATATATATGCAGGACATTTTTTCTTAGCCAATATGCATAAGATTTCAACATGCTATTACAAAGAGCTATCAACACATTAAAAGTGATAAAATTAACATCAGAATACCAATGCAACACCTAATAATAAGCGAACACTTCAAATCCTAGTTAAGTGTACCCACAATAACATTAAAAAATACAATTTCATACAGGAGTTCATGATCTTACTGAGTCAAATTTGCATGACTTTGTAATTCTGCTGTAAAACTGATTCATTTTGAACCAGGACCTATTCTATACCTACTGTCTTAGCATCTAACTCTCAGTATGGGCTTGGGGGACATGAAGAGAGGTACAAATATATGTTTCTAAGCAATAAACTTCCATGGGATTTGTATATTCAAAGATTTTTTTTCCTATGTATGTTGCTCAAAAGTACCCACTACTCCATCTCAGAATTCCAGTATTTTCTTCTGCACACTAAAAGAATGTTGGACATATTGAACACTTAATTGATTCTGCAGCTAAACAACCATTTTACTGAGACCCAGAGGCTGCTCATCATCATTACAATTGGTTAGTAGTCTATATTCTCCTGTCCTAAATTGGGCACTAAAACTTAAAATTTATCCATTTATCTGTCTAGCCTCTAATTTTGTCAGCAATAGCAGAGCAATCCAAAATCCCCATTCTTCATCATTGTCATCACACTAAAGAAGTGCTAAAGGTGCCCCAGCTCCCACAACTCTTCCTCCATTTGGACTACTTCCCTTCCACTGTCACTGCAAGCTTATAATCATGATGCCATTCCAGATCACACATTACCAGCGTCTCTTTTGACCAGACAAGACAAATATCATACCTTTGTAAAATATATGAACAATTGAATTCCATATTCTCATTTTTAATCCACTTTTTAGGTCCACTCCTAGTGTCAGGGTTCTGGTTGGTTCAAAAAGGGTGATGAAATCTAATCTAATACAAGGATTATTATGAGAATGTGAGCAAAATTAAAGAAAATCAGTAAGGGTTTATTATGTCCCTGGGACTGTCAGGACAGTTAATCCATTATTACCCATCTACCCCTGATTTTTTTTGGGGGGGGAAGGGTTTCTAGGGATTGAACCTAATAGCATTATATTTTAATGCTAATGGCCAGATCAGTTTTATTTTTATTTTGAAGTAGGGTCTCACAAATTTACTGAGGCTGCCCTCAAACATGTGATCTTCCTGTCTCAGCTTCTCAGTACTGGGTCTACAGGCAGATATCACTATGCTTGGACATTACACATGATTTTAAATTCTGTTTTTATTTTTGGCACTGAAGACTCAACCCAGTGGAATTCTACCTGCAAGCTACACCTCCAGCCTTTTTTATTTTTGTTTTGAAATGGGATCACCCTGGGATGCTGAGAATCTCCCTACTTGTTATACATGAACCTGCAATCCTCTTTTGTCAGCCTCCAAAGAACTGGAATTACAGATATGTGTCACCACAGCTGGCTTATTACCCATGATTTTAATGGTTTAAGAGGTAAGAACCAGTACTAGAAAATGAGAGAAAGCTCAAGCTATTCCTAGAAACCATGAGTCAAGCAATTGGCTTTTAATAAGAGAAATTAATAAATTGCCTACCTACAGCCCAGAAAGTAAGGAACCTCTATTTATTCTAGGTTTGACTCTTCTGCTATTGTTTACCATTGATCAAAATCAGGAATGTTTTTACACTCCTGTATTACTAGCACTTGGGAGCCTGAGACACAAGGATCACCGGTTTGAAGCCAGCCTCAGCAACTTAGCAAGACTCTCAGCAACTTAGCAAGACTTTGTTTCCAAATAAAAAATAACATGGGACTGGGGTTGTAGCTTGCAGGTAGAATGTCCCTGGGTTCAATAGCCAACACCAAAAATATAAATAAATAAGTAGATAAATAGACAAATAAATAAATAGATAAATAAATAAAAAGAAAGGTAGAAAATGGATCTATATGAACTAACCAAAGATTAAAGGGATAAATTACATAGTCATCTTTCCTTTTCTTGCATACTACTATCTGGCAAAATCCACAGAAAGAAGGAGTTGTTCTTTTTTTGAGGCTTTAATTCCTGAGAACTAGGCTAGATAATTCTTATTTAATTTCAGACTGAGACACTTAATGTTTAGGTGTCTCAATCTAGGAACTTTATAGCAGAGTCACATATCACAGGCTTCCCATGACAGCTGTTCTGCACTGTGAGAAGGCTTTGGAGCCATTTGCCAGGGGCAGAATTATATCCCTGATTTCTTGGGGAAAATCTTGCAAAATGGGCATTAAAATTATATCAATTCACTGTGAAGTTGGATACTCCAATGCAGTCTACAAGTGGAAATAACAGTGCTCCACAGAATCTCTTATGATGTCAGTCTCTGGTCTTTGCTCTCTACAATATAATGAAATAAAAATGATTAAAATAACAGATTTTTTATAATTCACTGTATTAAACACATTTTTTTTTTGCAGGGGATTGAACTCAGGGGCATTCTACCTCCGAGCTATACCCCCAGCCCTATTTTTTAATCTTTATTTTGAAACCGAGTCTCACTAAGTTGTGGAGTGCCTCACTAGGTAGCTGAGGCTGGTCGCGAACCTGGATCTTCTGGTCTCAGCCTCCCGAATGCTGGGATTACAAGCGTGCGCCACCACGCCCGGCTTTAAACACATTTTAATATATTACAAATCATTATTACCTAAGTTAAAATTAAAAATAATTTTCAAAAACATTCCCAAGAACATTTTCTATAATTTAATCAGGGAATATAAAAAAAAATCATTGATGTAGTATTTGTTGTATGCTTATCACTATTCAAGACTCTTTAAAAAATGAAAAACTATTACGTATTTCTTTTAAGTATTAATTAACTGAACATACACATACACACAATGAATACAAACACACTGTTTTAAAAAACTGAAAACCTATTATCTATTTCTTTTAAGTATTAATTAACTGAACATATACACATACTCACACACAATGGATACAAACACAGCAAAGCTTATGCTTTGGTGAGAGACTCTGCACATCAAAATTGAATCTAATTTTTACATAAAATTTCATCACTTCCAATTTGATATTACTTCAAAGATGTCATATTCATATCTTCATATACTATAGTTTGTTGATATAGTTAATATTTAAATTATTGGTCCATTTTAAATATAACCAGATAAACCTAAAAATGAGCCAATTTAGAGAAAATTAAATAAACATTATTATAGATGATATAAAGATAACATTATCAATGTGAAATGTGAGAATTTGAAAAATATTTTCTTTTAAAAATAGATTATAGCAGGGCCCAGAGCAGTGGCACATGCCTGCGATCCCAGTACTTGGGATTCTGAGAGAGGGGAATCCCAAGTTCTAGGTCAGCCTCAGAAACTTAGGAAAACACTTTTACAAAATACAAAATAAGCCGGGCGTGGTGGCACACGCTTGTAATCCCAGCATTCGGGAGGCTGAGACTGGAGGATCCGGGTTCGCGGCCAGCCTCAGCTACCTAGTGAGGCACTCCACAACTTAGTGAGACTCGGTTTCAAAATAAAGAATAAAAAATAGGGCTGGGGGTATAGCTCGGAGGTAGAACGCCCCTGAGTTCAATCCCCAGTACCGAAAAAAAAAAAAAAACAAAAAAAAACAAAATACAAAATAAAAAGAGCTTGAGGTGTAGCTCAGAGATAGAATGCCATGATGTTCAATCCTCTTACCACATATTCACACACACAAAATATAAAATATCATTATTATAAATTCGTGGAAAATAATATTCTTGGAATTACCAAAATTTCCCTCTTCTTAATTCTATTAAGTTAAAACAAACATTTAGACCTGAGAGAAACTAAACATAAAAAGTAATGTGAATTAAATGTGGAAAAGAGCAATACATATAAAATGAGGCATGGATTCATTAACCAAGTTATTTAAAAAATTATTTGTTTTATTGTGGTAGAAAACAATTAAAATAAATTGTATACCAAAAGTAGTATTATTTATTACATGTGAAAATTTCAGTGAAGCATAATCCAGAGGAATAAAAACAATATTCCCACACCTCTGCACTGTGTTGTCTTTGTTTGTAGACTAAATATAAGTGACCACATCATCTTAAGCTTACAACATTCTTAATGTCAGGAATTGCAAAGGAAAAATCCAACTCGCTCTATGACTACTACTCAGTACACTTTGGGGTTCACTTTGGAATAACTTGAGTCAAGGAACATAAGTAAAATAATTTCTGTGGCTGCAAACCTGGGATTGATTATATTTAAACCTGGAACTAGGTCAAATTGTATCTCCTTTCTCTCATGCTCACCCCCATTTTCAGATCGAGTGCCACTGAATAAATATATATATATATATATATTACATTTATATTTATATTTTTAATATATATTAGAAATGAAAACATTTATCCACTAGAAGGAAGTTGAAATGCTATTGTCTGACAAAAGAAAATGTGAAAATATTCAATATCATTAGCGATTAGGGATATACAAATGAAAACTACACTGAGCTTTTACTTAACCCCAGTTAAAATAGCAAACGTCAAGAAGTCAAATAATAAATGCTGTAAGGATGTAGGGAAATAGGAATTCTTCTACTCTGTTGGTAAGATTGCAAATTAGTGCAGCTATTATGGAGATTAGTATGGAGATCCCTCAGAAACCTGAAATGGATCCACTATATTATCCAGTTATACCACTACTGGGTATCTTTTCAAATGGACTGAAATCAGAATCTTATAGCAATATATGCATACCCATATTAATAACAGCACAAGTCACAATATCCAAATTATGGAACCACCAGGTGTCTATCAAGAGATGAATGAATTACAAAATTATGAGGTATGCACATGATAGAATTCTAGGCAGCAATACAGAAAAACAAAATTATGTAATTTCCAGGAAAAATAGACGGATCTGCAGAATATTATGTTAAGTGAGATTAGCCAGCCATATAAAGTTAAGAATCTTATGTTTTCTCTCTTATGTGGAAGCTAGGGAGTAATCATGGTACAAGAGGAACTTCAGATAATGGAGGAGAAACTCCAGTGGAGGAAGGCAGCTAGTTTGAGGGAGGAAGAGAATTAATGAGGAAAACTCTTCCACTGAAATTATGTACATATATGAGAATACCAATCCCAATCTCAATAACTTGTATAGGGAAGGGAGGGAATGGGGAAGGAGTCAGGGGAAGCTCACCAAGTGCTGTGTGCATGTATGCCACTATCACTATGATGTACATTATGATGTGAGACTATAATTCACCCATAACAGTATAAAAATAAAATGCATTGTGAATTGCCAAAAAAATATTTTCCATAACCATAGGCCTGTCCAGAAATGTATGGCTGAGCCACACCTCATTGATATTTGCTGTGAGATGGGATTTTTGTATATTATAAAATGCTTCCCATGTTGTCTAGATTTTCTACTCAATAAAAGTTTATGTTTTGATTGCAATTTTGTGGTACTAAGGATGAACTTGGGGAGGGGGAGTCCTACCTCTGAGCAACACCCCCCTTTTTTTCTTTTCCTGAATTATCTTGAGCTGGCTTCAAACCTGTGAGCCTTCTGTCTCAAACTCCTAAGTATGGGAATTACAGGAGTATGCCACCATATCTAGTTGAGATGCATTTCAAATAGCCGTTTATTTTCACGCACATGGAAAAAGTTTTAAAAACTATGTTTTTATCCATTTGCAGGCAGAAATAGATATTGTTCACCAGAGCAAAGATTGTGTCCAGCATTTCAAAGAGAAGACCAGGCTTTCAAAGCAATCAAAACATGATGACTCAAGACTTAAAATGTTTACTTTCAAAAAGGGCAGCAGCACTGCATGACATAGAGTTATAAAAGATTTAGACAAAATAAAAATCTTCAACACAAACAACAGAGAACAAACATGTCAACTATCCAAGTTCAAGGTTATTGCCTTTTCTTTCTTTCTTTTTTTTGACTCTGCCCTCCCCTCAGGTAAAGTAAAGTTTCCCCATTGGTGTGTTCTTATCAGTATTCACAAGACAATGGGGCTAGCAACTCATCTTAGGCAGGTGGTATTATCTTGTCCCTGGTTAGTGTACTCACTAAGTGTAAGTGTATCTTTTATTACCTGTGCAGTATCAGTTGCCCATTAATTGATTGTTCTTTAAAGTAACATATTGAGTTTATATTTTGCATATCAAGGCCAATTCAGAGAGAAAAATAGAGAAACAGAGGCTCTAATCACTGCCAGTGTAGTGGTGTGTAATCTCTTAGAGCAGAGCACAGGTTTTGCTATCTCTACAGCTTTTTTAAAGAAATTATTTTATTTTATTTATTTTTTTTATTTTTCGTGCACTGTAAGCATACATCTTTGTTAGGTACAAATTGATAAAGACATATGTGCCCACATTTCTCATTTGACCCCTTCCCCAAATTCCCACCCTGCTCCCTCACCCTCCCTCCCTCTCAAGTTCAGGTTAGTGAGTAACCCTGAAAGGAGAGACCCTCGATAAACAAAGAAGTTTATTTTATATTTTATTGGTGCATTATAATCATACATCTTTGCTAGGTAAAAGTTGGTAGAGGCATACATGTACACATCTCTCATTTACCCTTCCCCAATTCCCGACCCATTTCCTCCCCCCTCCCTTCTTCACATGTTCAGTTTAGTGAATGACTTTGATATGTTTGTGAAAGTACATCATGTGCATTAGTGTTTCCCTCCCCTCCCCATCCCCTTCAGTTACATCATCTTCTTTGCTCATTTAAGGTTTCTCCTTCTTCACCTAGAGTCCTTCTTATGTCCCACTTTCTCCCTAGCTTCTGCATATTAGAGAGAGCATATTTTTTTTATTTTTTTGTGACTTACTAATCTCACCTAACATAATGTTTTCTAGTTTCATCTATTTCCCTGCAAATTACATGATTTTGTTCTTCTTTGTGCCTGGGAATCATGAGGCTAACACCAATTAGAATGGCTATCATCAAAAACACAAACAACAACAAATGCTGGCAAGGGTGTGAAGAAGCGTGAACCCTTATACATTGTTGATGATACTGGAGAATATTGCAACCACTTTGGAAAACAGTATGGAGGATCCTCAGATGAATGGGAATGAACCTACCATATGATCCAGCAATACCACTTCTCATATCTACCCAACAGAATGGAAACCAAACTATCAGACTGATGCATATGTATCTATGTTTATAGCTACACAACTCTCAGTTGCCAAACTATGGAACCAGACAAGATGTCCTTCAACAGATGAATGGATTACAACATTATTGAATATATATGTAATGGAATTTTACTTAGCCATAAACAAGAACAAAGTCATATAATTTGCAGGGAAACAGATGGAACTGGAAAACATTATGCTAAGTGAGATTAGTCAGTCACAAAAAGTAAAAAAAAAATCATATGCTGTCTCTAATACGCAGAAGCTAGGCAGAAACTGGGACATAAGGAGGACTCTAGGTGAAGAAGAAGAAACTTTAGATGAGCAAAGAAGGTGATTTAACTGAAGGTGATGGGGAGTGGGGAGGGAAACTCCTTAATGTACATGATGTACTTCCACAAACATCAAAGTCAATCACTAAACTGAACTTGAAGGAGGGAGGTGGAGGTAGTGGGAGGGGGATTATGGAAGGGTTAAATGAGAAATGTGTGCATTTATGCCTTTACCAGCTTGTTCCTAGCAAAGATATATGATTACAATGCACCAATAAAAAATATATATTATTGAGCACATGTTCCTCTGGGGTGCCAAAGATTGTTACAATCGTGATGACATTCAGGGCTCTTTTCCTCAATTCAACTACAATTTGTTGAAAAGAGAAATTGATTTAAAGAATTAATAGGCAGCTCAGTTGTAACTTTAACAAAAAATTTATTATAAAGTCAGTAGGAAATAGAAAGGGAAGAGAAAAAAAGCAGTGTGCTTGGCAGGCACACTGGAGACCCCAAGTCAGTTATTGCTTTTTCTAAAAGGAAGATAAAGCAGATATTTTTTTTAATTTTTAATTTTTTATTTTTTTGCGGTACTGGGGATTGAACTCAGGGGCATTCTACCTCCGAGCTATACCCCCAGACCTATTTTTTATTCTTTATTTTGAAACCGAGTCTCACTAAGTTGCGGAGTGCCTCACTAGGTAGCTGAGGCTAGCCTCGAACCTGGATCCTCCGGTCTCAGCCTCCGGAATGCTGGGATTACAACTGTGCGCCACCACGCCCGGCTTAAAGCAGATATTGATATTTGTTTAAAGTGTTTAAATTATAATGCATATAATCACACTAAAATGAATGCAAATAGTTAATGTTAATAGACTATGAGCTCAATAGGCCCAGTGGAAAATGAAAATATGAAGTCTTTAAAAATGATTAATAATTTCAAATCACTGAACCAGGTATGGGGCCCTCTAACTGTGGGAACTGTGAAACTGTACATGAAGCTCTCCTGAAGCTCAACCATTATAAAATGTGTTTTGTGCCCAGCCCGGTGGCCCATACCTGTAATCCAATTACTTGGAAGGCTGAGATCACAGAATTGAGGCCAGCCTCAGAAATTTATCAAGACTCTGAGACTGTCAGTAACTTAAGGACTCTATTTAATAACAAAATATAGAAAAGTCTAGGTGGAGTAGCTTGGTGGTAGCATGTCCCTGAGTTTAATCTCCAGCACCACAAAAAATGTTTTACAATTCTTATCAAATCCAAGAATAATGAATCCATACGGATACCAAAATTGGTGCTTCTATGCAAACCATTTCAATAAAGATCTTTACTCTTGCCTAATTTCTCTGTTATGGTCTCCAGAACTGTGCTGAAAAAACACTAAACATAAACATTTTTGCCTTATTTTTTATCTTGGATTTTTATATAACTCAATACCATTGTTAAAGAAAGATATTTTTAGTCAGGCATGGTGGTACTTGTCTATAATCACTGACTGTGCTTTGGAAGCTGAAACTCTTTTTCAAAGTGAGATTGTTTTTTTTTTTTTTTTTTTTGTGGTACTGGGGATTGAACTCAGGGGCATTCTACCTCCGCGCTATACCCCAAGCCCTATTTTTTATTCTTTATTTTGAAACCAAGTCTCACTAAGTTGCGGAGTGCCTCACTAGGTAGCTGAGGCTGGCCGCGAACCCGGATCCTCGAGTCTCAGCCTCCGGAATGCTGGGATTACAAGCGTGCGCCACCACGCCCAGCTGTGAGATTGTTTTTTAAAAACAAAAAATAAAATAGAGCTGAGAGTGTAACATGCAGGTAGCATGGCCCTGGGTTCAATCTTAGTACCTCCCCAAAAAATTAAAAACAAAGAAAATTTTCTTATAGAATTGTGGATTTTTTTAACATAATATGCAGTAATATTTGAAAACTAAGGTATACAAAGTTAATATTCAAATAAGAATCAATTAAACCTTAAACACAATATGAAATGCTACTAATTTTTGGCATTATAGTAACTAACCTTATAGCTACCCATATATTGGAACTGTACTTCCTCAATTGCTTTGTATTGAACCAATTTTTTCTAATATGCATTCACATACTTCAAATAAGTGCTGTTTTCTTTTATAAAGGTAGAAAAAATGGAATTCAGACAGTCTAGATAATTGTTATTTGACCCCACAGATACTATGTTAGACTTTGAAAACAAGTCTGTTTATATGTTTAAAACTCATGTTTTAGTTTCATTATTTCTGGCACCTGTCTGCCTTTTTCCTTCAAGGCAAAGACAAAGAAAGCTTTACAAGTTGCTAGTTACAAAATATTTGCAAATTCTGTCAGCTTTGGGTAGAGAGCTGGATTGGGGTGCAGAAATTAGGGAGAACATTCAGATTTCTCATTTTATAATTTTGTGCACTATATTAGTGGAAGTTTGCCCATGTTACATGACAGCCATTTTCTCAGAACCTTCAGATTTTGGTTGATGATTGACGTTTTGGGGGGGTGGGGGTACTGGGGATTTAATATAAGTACATTCTACCTCTGAACTATACCTCCAGTCCTTATTTTATTTTATTTTGAAACAAGATCTCATTGAGGACTTCACTAAGTTGCTGAGACTGGATTCAAGCCAGCAATCCCTCCTGTTTCAGCATTCCACCTGTTATTTTTAACAGAAGAATTGCATGAAATCCAACTTTACATGTTTATGATATATAATTACAATACACCAAAAATATTTTTTAAAAAAACCTTTGCACTCAAAATATTCAAAAAATTAATAGTGGGTATTCATGCACTAACTCAATACAATTAGTTAGGTGTCTGATATTAATAACAATGATGAATGCTGGGGATTCAATATGTTGATGGGGAATTTGATGAATTCCATTTAAAGTAAGCAATAAATGTTATTACAAGAATATATGTGATACATCTTCAGAATAGAAACAAAGGAAGCTGGGGGAAGGAAAAACAGTTAAATATACAATTACTTGGGTGTGGTAACATACACCTCTAATCCCATCTTAATACCTGGGATGCTGAAGCAGGAGGATTGGAGGTTTACAGCCAGCTCTGCAATTTAGTGAGACCCTTCACAACTTAGTGAGAACCTGTTTCAAGATAAAAAACTAAAAAAGAGTTAAGTGTATAGCTCAGAGACAGAATGCTCCTGGGTTTAATCCCCAGTAACACACGCACATATGTAACATATATTTAGCATTCTCTAAGAAGTATCTAGAAATATTGAATATAGTACAATGTAAAACTTAATAATAAAAATAATTTACCCATAGATTTATTTTAAGAAGTGGGAGCTATAAGATTGGAAACCAGATTGTATTATGGTCTGTTTCAATTACCAGGTTTAATGGCTACGAGAGACCAGTGAAATCTTGTATGAGTTCACATGATATTTTAGTGAATTGATAGCAAAGAGGAGGCATTTTGATTTGTTTGTCATACCTAATACTGAGTCACCCAGGACAAGCATTGATAATACTCTTAGGTGTCAACTTTCTCATGCTTGTAATGTAGATTAATGTTTTCAAGCTTTAAATTGATCTATAAATGCATTATGAATGTGTTGCTAAGACACTTTGACACTTACATACCTTTTTTTTTTTTTTCCAGTACTGAGGATTGAACCCAGGCGCATTCTACCTCCAAGCCACACCCCCAGCCCTATTGTTTATCCTTTATTTTTGAAACAGGGTCCCATTAAGTTGCAGAGAGCCTCACTAAGTAGCTGAGGCTGGCCACGGACCCAGATACTTTGGTCTCAGCTTCCCAAGTACGGGATTACAGACATGCACCACCATGCCCAGCTGACACTTACTATGTGATGTCAACATTTTAATTTTTGTCCCACACATTGAGAAATACTGATGATTTGTAATACCTTATAGATTGATTGAGATGATCACTCAGAATAAATATTACATACACAGTGCTTGACATATCATCAGGATTCTTATGAGTAACTTCAATGAAGGCTGACCACAACTGCAATATTCTAAATTTCTACATCTTCTGTGGCCTATATTTGCCTCAGAAATCCTGCTTATCCTGAGGTATCTTCTTGGCTTTCCCCACATGCTGAATTTAATTTTTATAAGTCATGTGGATCCATTTAGCAAATGTTCTTTGGATTCTTGTTTTGTCTTAAATAGATTTAGAAAAATCACAATGGATTATTTAGTGCATATGGGCATATTAAATTGTCAATCTGGGTATATTTAAATTACTTTAAAGTGACAAGTTATTTTTCAGCAGTTTTTCTTAAAGACAAGTGTCAGAGTCACACGGAGAAAGCAAAGGATATACTTATTCTCTTCCATTTTCCTGTAGATGAAAGCTGTGCCTCATATTGTTCAAGGGCATCACAGGAATTAAAGAAGTTGTACATTTTGTCTTAATTTTCACTTAGAAATTGAGGTTCAGTCCTCAATGTAAATGTGTTTTCTAATGCTTTCAACTCCTGAAAGTTGCAATATCCATTTTCTCTTAATGAGCTGAGGAATGGAAAACAGAAATGGCAAACACTGGGATGTCTTTTTCAATCTCTTACTCATGTGTAAGGGAGTATTTTCAACAGAAAATTGATTCCAGGGAGTTTTCAACAGCAAACTGTTGTCTAGGGACAATAAAAGAGAAATGTCTAAAAATGAAACCTTAGATCATAGGAAAATTATGACAGCATTTTCAAGTTAAGATTTTATTTCTAGAAACTTAGGAAACCCACAATTGTCCTTACTCCCAGATGCTCCCATGCCTGTGACCTTTGCAGGTTACTATTACTATGAGTTGAATTTCAAATGTTCTGCAGAGGTCCACATGGTCCCTGGAGTGGTTCTACTGGGCAGTGCTGGAGTCTTGAGAAGGTGGTACCTTTCAGGAAATCCTTAGGTTCATCCCGATGGGCCTTCCAAGGGGTTTGTGAGACAGGAGCCTTCTCTTTGCTCCTTTTTGCTATAAGGTCCTAGGAAAAGTAGCTTTGCTCTACCGTATACACCTGCCATGATGTGCTGGGTTGCTATGAGCCTAAAAGTAGTAGGGCCAATTTATCAAGAAGTAGAACTTCTATAACCATGTGTTTTTTTTATAATAAATACAAACTGGTTAATGTATAGTACTTATTATATTTTAGATATAAACTTGATAAAACATATAAAATGTAATCTGCTGTAATTTAGAACAAAGAACATATATTCAGAAGAATCCAGAAGAAAAATTTTGACTGTATTACATTCATCACTCTAAAAAGGTTGGATTCAGGCAAAAATTTCTTGTTCTTTTTAAATTTTTTTTAATTGGTGCATTGTCATTGTACTTCTTAGTGAAATTTGTAGTGATACATTCATATACACATAAAGTTACTTGGTCTGTCTCCTTCCCTCTTCCTCCTTCTCCTCCTCCTCCTCCGTCTCCTCCTCCTCTTCCTTCCCCTCTCTTCCTCCTTCTCCTCCCCACACAAGATAGTGAAATTCATAGCAACGTATTCATATATTAATCTAACATTATTTAGCCTGTTTCTTTGCCCAAACGTCCCCATCCCCCGCTTCTCTCTCCTACCACCTCTTCCAATCCCCACCCACCATTCTAGTAGTCTTGGTAGACATTTCCATGAAGTACCTTTTCTTTCTTCTTTTTTATTTAGCTTCTACATATGAGAAAACATGCAGTCCTTAATTTATCATTCTTACACTATGCTTTAAAAGTAGTGCTTGTCCCTTTGGATATTACAGATCTGATAGATTCTATATTCTTCAGACCAATTTCTTACTTTTTCCATTAAATAGATGACCTTAGATCATCTGGTAATGTTACACTGATTCTATTTGGTACCTAAAGATGGATTAGGTTCAACTTAATGATGTGGAAAAGCTTTGCTAGCTGAGAAGGTCACCAAATCAATGATATCATGGATACTATGACTTACTTCAAGAAAAATGTCAATTCTTTCCTCTGTAATTCCCATATTATTTGTTTTATCCTTATGTTTTAGCTTGTATTATAGACTAATTTGCATTTATATTACTTGAATCAGCTTTATTTTATGCAGTATACAGTAATTTGTGAGTAAAGATAAAAAACTTTCCATTATCTTCAGCACCTCTCAAAATGCATGTTAATAGCAACTTAAGGGATATTTCTCCAACAAAAGTTTCAAATTTTCAAGAGATATAGGACTGAATATTTCAGCAAATTTTCACCTTACAGATGAATATATTAAAGTTCACAGTGTGACTTTCTCAGAGATAGTAGTAAATATCAATTTCGAGAGGACTGACTCCTGGTCTAACTCTATTCCCATCAGCTATACCAACTGAAATGAGAGACCTTTCATTGATTAGATATTCTTTCTCCACCCTAGGTCTTCTTTGTAATCTCTTACTGTTAAATTTTTGACTAAAGACATATAAAACAGTGCTCAATCATTATATTTTAGTAAGTAAAATAGCCATTTGGTACACAGTGGAAGTATTTCAGAAACATAGGCTCAAAATATATACCTTTCCAAGAAAATATTTCTGAATTCCACATTTATTTTTCTTTTGTGAAAGATAATACCTGTTTTTTTAGTTTACAGTATCTTTTAATTCTTAGTTAATCCCATATATTTTTAGAGAACTGTTTTAGATGCAGCCTATGAATTTTCATATATTTTAATTCTCAATTATTTCAAAATATTTTAATACTACTTTTAAATTCTTATTTAAACCATGGGTTGTTAAAGGGGTATTATTTAGTTTCCTAATAATTCCATGTTGCTTAACAATATATTTTGTGCTTTTGATCATTTAAAAATTCACTGTAAAAATTTTATTGCACAAATAGGATATAATATGTCTTGGTAATTTTTTTTTTTTTTTACTGTTGGGAAAATGGATACTTTTTTGTTGTTGTTGTTTTATTTTTTTTGCTGTAATGGGGATTGAACTCAGGGGCATTCTACCTCCGAGCTATACTCTCAGCCCTATTTTTTATTCTTTTATTTTGAAACCGAGTCTCACTAATTTGCGGAGTGCCTCACTAGGTAGCTGAGGCTGGCCTCGAACCCACATCCTCTGGTGTCAGTCTCCTGAATGCTGGGGTTACAAGCGTCACCACGCCCGACTTGGGAAAATGGATACTGTTTTAATGTGGAGCATTCCGAATATAACAACTAAATCAAGTTGATCAATCATGTTGCTAAAATATCAGTGTTCTAGTGATTATTGGTCTACTTGCTTTATCAGTTAGTGAAAAAGTGATATTTATTATATATATATTTTAAATTTTTTTTTAATTTTTATTTTTTTTCAGTAATGGGGATTGAACTCAGGGGCATTCTACCTCCGAGCTATACCCCCAGCCCTATTTTTTTTATTCTTTATTTTGAAACAGGGTCTCACTAAGTTGCAGAGGGCCTCACTGTGTAACTGAGACTGGCCTCGAACACGAATCCTCCGGTCTCAGCCTCCCAAATGCTGGGATTACAAGCATGCACCACCACACCTGGCTTTATTTTTATATTTTTATTGGTGCATTATAACTATACGTCAAAGTGAGATTGAAAGTGATACAAATGTACATGCACATGTCACTTGGTGTATTGGTGTTTAAGTCTTCAAATATAACTGTGAGCTTCTTATTTCTCCTATATGGCCTCTCAGTTTTATTTCATGAATATTGAAGTTTTGTTAGTGAGTATATAAACACTTAGGTGGACATAAGCACTTTTTTGATTGGTTGATCATTTTATCAGTTTGGAATTAATTTTTTGTCATGTGGAATAATGGTATATCTTTTTTTTTTTTTTTTTTTTTTGCGGTATTGGGGATTGAACTCAGGGGCATTCTACCTCCGAGCTACACCCCCAGCCTTATTTTTTATTCTTTATTTTGAAACCGAGTCTCACTAAGTTGTGGAGTGCCTCACTAGGTAGCTAAAGCTGGCCGCGAACCCAGATCCTCTGGTCTCAGCCTTCCGAATGCTGGAATTACAAGCGTGCGCCACCACGCCTGGCAGAATAATGGTATATCTAACACTAATATAATCATCCTATCTTTCTTTGGATTACTCGTAAATATGATATATATTATATGCACTTACATTTATTTAATTTTACTTTTCTTATTCAATAAGGTTTAACTTATAAATATCATTGCATATATATATGTATATTATATACACTCAAACATCATATATCAAGCCAGTTAACATTTTGAGAGGGGAAGGTGGAATTGGAGCTAGGAATCTAAAATAAAGTGAATTATCTAATATCAATATCATTTAAAGGGTAGAAAGAATGAGTTCTCCCCTAAACTCTTTGGAGCAGCAACTGATAACACCAATATGGCCCTTACCCCCATGCAACTATCACTTTTTCAAAATAATCTCTGTGAATCCCTCTCTCACTTCCTCCCTCTTCTGCTCCAGTATGTGTATCTATAGGTGAAGCCATCCTTGACCATCCAGCCCATTTCATATGCTATTTGACTGTGCTGTTATCTCTACAATAATTCTCATTGGAAATATATTTGATTAGTCATTTAATGGTTGTTTCATCCAAGCCCAATAGAGAGTCTTTGAAAATATTATTTGTTTATTCTTTGGTACAGATTCATACTTAAAAGAGTGTGTCACATCGTGTTTAATATCTGTTGAAGCCCAGTGAGGTGGCACACACCTGTAATCCCAGTACTTGGAAGGCTGAGACAGGAGAATCAAACAGTTTTTAAGTAAGCTTTGGCAATTTAGTGAGACTCATAGCAACCTACAGAAACCTTGTTTAAAAATAGAAAGGCCTGGGGTTGTAGCTCATAGGTAGAATGCTCTTGGGTTCAATCCCCAGTGCCCCCCCACCCATATTTTTGAGTGAATGAATAAAAGGATAGATTAGGTAATAAATGAATGAAATTTGATCATTTGCTTATAGTTGTGCTCTTAAGTGTCTGTTTTCCATTTCTACATTTTCCCATTTTCTAACCAATATGCAACATTTAGCTCATAACTGATATCTTCTGGCTTCTTCCTGCAATTTACTATCATTCCTTTCTGAGACGCTAATTATTTCTGTAGTCTATATCAGATTATTTAGGATTCCGCTATATATTTAAAACATGGAAACACTACTAAAATATTGCAAGATTTGTAGACAAAATATCTCTTATTTCTTTCACATAAACCTAAAACTTAATGTTTAAATGAACACATTTCATTGTCAAGTAATTTATAGCTTGTTCAAGTATTCCATTGTATTTTTCAAGGGGGTTGGCTATGCTATAATGCAAACAGTAAATATTTTTGATCATTTACCCTGTGTCAGGTGTAGTTCTATACACTTTATATTTACTATCCCATAATGATGACAAGTGGCCTATAAGCCAGACATAAAAGTTTTATTTATAGGATAATTTATAGCCAGGAATTCATGTGACTTTTCTCCTACTAGTATCAATGGCATGGGCTCCAGACCTGGCTTTGCTGCTCATGAACTGTTATATTTGAAGCAAGTTGCTTCTTAACCCTTGTTGTCAGTTTCCTCCTACACAGATTTGCCCCAAATCTCCTACAGTATCAATAATGTGTGAATTTATGAGCTACTAAATATACTTTAAACCATTCAAAGATTATTTTATTCAAAAGTGTAAATGTGAAGATAAAATAATGTTTAAGGAAGAAAATTCTTCTGAGATAGCTAAGATTTGCCATTTTTAAAGATTATAATAGCTTTTTAAAATACCTTTTGTTGCAGTACATGTCATACTGAGGTATAGAGTGAAAGAAATACACAAGTGCACAAAACTTGTTGCACTTCCTCTCAGATCCCACCCCAGTCTTAATGTGCTTTATTATCCATGGTTTCATGAGCCCTCATTTCAATATTTATTTAAAAACCTCATAATTTAATTATATGATCTCAAGGCTATGTCTAGTCATTTGAAAACAAAGAAGCTAATTGGCTCAATAATGTAAGTTAAAGCACAGACTCACATTCTCCACCTAAAGGAAAATTTAGTCTAGATGGAAACTGTTGAAACTAAAGAAAACAATACTGCTGTAAACAGTACTGAATTCATGGAAAAAGTCCTCTTATTGCTATAGGAGTTGGGGGATTGGCAAGAAGCAGGAGGTTTACTCACACATTTAATATAGGCAACTCCAAAAATGGAAAGAAAATAACACATCTAAAAGAAAATGTGAGACAGCTTCACACTAACCACATTGGAAAACTGTTACCTCATCTAGGCGGGAAGAGCAAGAAAAGAGAGATAATTAGGCCTGGAAAGAAACCATGGAAGAGGAACCATCTCACAGAGCTGGCACCCTAGAACCTGGTCACTATCAGACCATAGCAAGGCAGGCAGGCAGGGAACAGTAGTAGTGTTTTTCTCTCAGTATTTAGGACTATACTCTATATTCCTGATAGAGTTATCCATTGAATGACTAAAAGATAGAGGTGGAGTCTATGCAGGTCAGTCTTCTAGGTCACAGAGCAGAAAAAAAATGATGGTGTGAGTGAATGTATAAGATCAGAGTGTATGCAAGATGAGAGTGTAAAAGCATACTCCATAAGACAGAGATCTTAGCCTCAGGTATTTTTAAATGATTTTGGGGTTATAAGGAGTCAAGAGGCACAGATTAAATGGCAAAAGTTCCAGCACATTCAGGGACATTCTACAGGTCCTTCTTTATGAACTGGATGCATCTTCTTTGAGTAAGATTTTATTAATAAAATTAATGGGTATCTTCTAGTTTGGGAAATATCTCCATTTATACCCCCGATGGTAACCCATTTTATATGATATTTTCATGGAAGTCATAACCCATAAACCTATATATGCCAGATTTGTCACTCCCCCATGTAAATATAATCAGGAATATCTTGTTAATGCTATCACATTAATACAAATTATCTTCCTAAAAATGACATTATCTTATTTTCCAGAATGGTGATAAGACTTGCATGTTTTCTTTCTTTATCTGATGGTGTCCCTTTCATAGTTGGAAGAGTATTAGAGAGATAAAATATATTTTGTCACATTTCTACCTTGTATTTTTAATTTCAAGAGGATATACCATTGATAATCTTCATACAAGATAGAAAATAAAAGTAGTAAAAGATTAACTTAAAATATAGCTTCTGTATTTGTAATTGCAATGAGACAGAATTAATTGATCATATTGCTTTCTTCCATAATCTGTTTCACATTATACTTACTTCTTCTTAATGATTTGTCTTGTCTTTAGTTCATTTTATCCTACTAGGAAATCCAGATATTTATTGAGTCTATACCCTTGGTTTCCTCTATGCCTTACGTAATGGTGGTTTACCATTGGTAGAAAATATTGAAAATATTATGAAGAGGCAATAAAGTGAATCTCCTGGATTCCAGGCATAATTCCCCCAGACCCCATTTTCTGAGATAATCATATTCAATCACCCCATTTAATGAACCTACCTCAAGGGTAGCATGTAATATATATTGGCAATTTTATACACCTGTTTCACCACTATCACAGTCAAAATAAGAGTTTCATTATCTCATAATATCCCTGTAAACAGCTTTCCAGTTGATCATCCCTACTTAGGCAACTACCTCAATTTTTAAAAATATAGCTGACACTTTCCTACACTTAGATTTTACATAAATGAAATAATGCAGTGTGCATTATTTTGTTCCTGGATTATTTTGTAAATTATAATATCTGTGATATCAGTTCATAATGATGTATCTATTGTGAGTTCTTTTTAATGATGTTAAACATCATTATATAAGCATACAGCATCTGCTTATCATTCTCTTCTTGAAATATAAGTGGACAGTTCCTGTGAGAAATTAGTATGAATGAATCTATATTTTTTGTAAACATTTCTCTATTAAAAATATGATTTTTATTGGTGTATTGTAACTATACAGCATAGTGAGATTCAGGGTGATATGTTCATATGTTCACATAGCATGCTTTGGTGTGCTTCCTTCTACAATATTGAAGTCTTTCTGTGTGTCTATGTCACAATTTTTCTTGGGTCAAAAACCTAACAATAAAAATTCTGGCTCATAGGTCATTCTGACAAAAGATCACTAAAGATACTTCAGACCACAAAAATACTATAAATCAAATGCATCTAACAGACATTTACAAAATATTTCACCAACAGCTGAATTCACATTCTTCTGAGCTGCTCATGGAACCATTTCCAAAATATACCATATTCTAAACCATAAAGTATTACCAAATTCAAACACACACACACACACACACACACACACACACACACACACACACACACACACACAAAGATAGAATATATGGCATTTTTGAGATCATAATGGATAGAAATTAGAAATCAAGAATAACAAACCAATAAATTATGTGAACATATGAATAGTGAATAATACACTTTTGAATGAGGATTGGATCATAGAGGAAATAAAAGAAGAAATTAAAAATTTTCTATGATCAATAAAAGGAGACACAAACTTAGAAAATTTCTGGGACTATATATTTTATTTTTCTTAAGAATCATACTTTCCTATTTTTGTATTTTCCTTAGTTATTACTATATATCAAAGCCGAATTAAATAAATCAATTTAATGTAAATAATATTTACTCTCCCGCACAAAAGGTATACTCTTACTCCTATTGGTTGGAATGTTTAACAGTTGTTAATTTTGACTTTTGTCTTGGTTTTGTTGAAAGTTAGTTAACTCCAATACATTAACAAAGTTGGGGATCTACTCTTTTCTGATAATCTGAAGATCTTGACAGCCTCCAAATGGATTTTGGACTGCTTGATGGTTCTTTCTACTCTTCTGCCTCATCCCTGGCTTGTCCTTTACCTTCTTTTTTGTCCTGGCCTTGGTCGCACAAAGTTCTCAATGCCTCAAGAGTCCTCTGTTCATCTCACTGTCCTGCAACAGAGGTCCATATGCCTGCTTCATGTCTTCTCTACAGACTTCCTGGGAAGTGAGCTGGCAGCCAGCTGCTGACTCACACTGAATCTAGGGCAGATGGCTCCTAATTCATCTTCTTAGCTCATGCACTGCTCTAAACACCCAGATGATTTATTTTTCTCTCCACAAAAATCCTCTATCTCTGACAGGTCTATTCTTTTCTAATCATACCTCAAGGACAAAAGTGGGTATTCATTTCCTGGATTTCATTTAATTTAAATATCCCTTTTTCAGTTTTCTTATGTATTTCTTAAAAAAACCTGATTATTTAATTTGTTTCGTTTTGTTGTTGTTCTAGGAAATGATGGATTCTTGTGACTTTCCTCATCATAACTGAATATGGTACATCACTTCCTATTTGAAAAGACACTGGTGAACATATGCAAAATTGTTTTTAGGGTTTGTCTATGTGAATGGAATTATGGGAATGTATTCTTATTGCTATGTTTAAATTAAGTTAAATTATTTATGGTCTCAAATATTTATACATATATATAATATATGTATAACTATTAACTATATATAGTGTATAAGTGTATATACTATATATACCAAAATAGCTTAGCTTCCATCAGTTTGACTGTTGTTCCTCCACTTTTGGAACTGAGTTAAACTTAATATACTTGAATAAAGTTTGAAAAATACTTTATTTTTATTTCCATATCAATTTGAAATGTTAGAGCACAGTCATGTAGCTAATGAACTTTGTTCCACTGTGATTGAGGGTCAAGCTAGAATGAAGCCATTAATCACTATAATTCCACACAGAGGAGCCTGAAATTGCCAGAGAGTGGAAGTTTAATAAGTGGGAGATGCTATAGATGTCATTTCAGACATGAGTCAGTGAAGAAGCGGGTAATGATTCAATAGAGTATTTTTAAAACTATGTGTAGGCTAATTTGTAAGAAGTACACTTATTTCTTTTTGGAGTGATTTTTATGGAATCCATTCTTTTGGAAATTGCACTTGAGAAAATGATATGTGCATAAAATTAGTTCATTTTTAACTGGAAGTTACAAAAAGAACATTGTTTTGGAAAAGATATTAAGAAAAAAACTCATCTGAATAATTTCAGCATGCACTTCATAAGTAATTGAAGATTTACTTGCATAAATCAAGGAAATATAGTTAAATTTTTGTACCTTTACTTTCAAATCCTTTTTTATTCTTTTTTTTCCAAAGGTCATACTCTTTTATGTAAAACAAATTAAAAATTCCTCAAGATTTATCAGAAATGCTTATGTTATGTGCTTTAGAATGTGTTCTTTGGTTTGATGAGAGAAGAAAGCATTACTTGCTTTTTACTCAAAAGGGAAATAATGAATAAGTCTTTAAACATATAGTGGTACATATTTATATCTTTAAAATATTTATAAAGAATTCTTGTTATTCCTCATTGTGTATGAAAAACAATGATGATTTTTTCAACAAAGAGTAATCAAAGAAAGTGTAATTACATAGACTTCATTATTTTTTTATAGTTACTGCTGAGATTTTTATCTCATGTTTAAAACTTTTCAGACTTATCTGTCTGACACACTTGGATCAGGATAACTGAAAATATTATCATTATACAAAGATACTCAGAATTTGACCCTAAACTGAAAGTGGTTTTACTGGTTCTTGGGAAAATAATTTTAGTTTGTTCATTTGTTTTTTGTTGGGCTACCTTATGTGAGGAACTTTGTGTATACATGTTAATATCATGAATGAGGAGTTTGATCATTTGAGGAATGTATTCATCTGTGTTCTCCATCAAGAGAAATAGAAACAATAGGAAGTGATATCTAGCTTTTGTGATTGTGGATAATAGAAAGCTCAGCATCTGCTAACTGCAAACTAGAGTACTGGAAAGATAGAGGAGTAATTTCATCCCATTCTGAAGAACCATTCTGTGAACCAGGGCTGCTGGTGGTGCAATGCTTGGTCCAAGACCAAAGTTATACACCTGGGGGCTAGGCTAGTAGTGGTCTGCTTATATGCATCCTGTACTTTGAAGGCCTCATAATCAGGAGCTCTGAGGTCAGAGGACAAGAGAAAATGGTATTCTAGCCAAGAAAAGAGAGGCACAATTTAACTTCTTGGTGTCACTTCACCTAGAAATATAAATTGTGTCATAATAATGTACTATGATGAACAGAGTTTTGATATATAAATTGTTTTGATATATAATTGTTATAATTATATGAGAAAATATTAGGCACATAATTTTTTTAGATTCCCAGGTGTGTGTGTGTGTGTGTGTGTGTGTGTGTGTGTGTGTGTGTGTGAGAGAGAGAGAGAGAGAGAGAGAGACAGAGAGAGAGAGACAGAGACAGAGAGAGAGACAGAGAGAGAGAGATATGCTGGATCTTCAGGCCATTTTATTTTATTATTGTTTTCCTTACTGGTTAGGATGCATTTTCTAAATCCTTAAGCTTATTTTAACTGCTCTAAGGACCCTGCCTTTATTTCCTATTGACAGCCACTTCTTTATTTCAAAATCTAATCTTGGTAGTTCCAGCCTCAAAATCCACCTGTGCTTTATAGCTGCTTTCTGGCATTTAGATGTCCAGATAGATTCTGATTAGCAAAATATGATTAACCCAATAATGGTTGCTCAAAATGAAATACTATACCTTTTCATTCTGCCCCAGGTAGGTGAACTCTATTGATTTTATGTATAATTGGAGAGAAGAGCTAAAAAAAACTGGGACATGACTTCCATGAGAACATATGTTTAGAGAGGAGTAATATCAGGATTTAGATTATTCTATAATGGACATAACCAGAAACTTTTGTTAGGAGTTTGGAGAAGAACAGACAAGGAATATGTATATATTTATATATATACATATATTTATAAATATATATATATATATATATATATATATATATATATATATATATATATATATATATATATATATTTGTACTGGGGATAGAACCCAGGAGTATTCTATTTCCAAGCTACATTGTATTCTTTCTATTTTATATTTTGATACAGAGTCTCTCTAGGTTGCTTACAGTCTCACTAAGTTGTTGAGGCTGGTCTTAAACCTGTGATCCTCCTGTCTCAGCATCCCATGTACTCGGATTACAGGCATGCACCACCAATCCCAACAAGAAAGGAGAATTTGATGTGACAATATTAAATTTGCCCATGTAGTAGTAGATATTGCTTAGTTTGGGGTTACAAGTCCTGCAAAATTTTCCTCTCAAAGAAAATTTGGAGAAGTTTATATTTTCACTAGGTAAAACAAGTATTATTTGACAAATTTTTGACTATTGTTATTTAATACTATGTTTCATGCTTTTTGTTTGTTTGCTTTTGGATTTGCTTGGCTATTGTGGTTTTGTTCTTTTAAGTTTTGGAACTTTGCTAAATGTGTTTTTGGATATGAGAACGTAACTAAGCAAGAGTTTTTATTGTTACCTATGTACTGCTGAGGACAACTGAAAGACATATTTGGTAGTATAGAAAATGCAGGTAAATAATTACTGAAAAGTGAGTAGAAAGGGCTTCTCTGCTAGGGAATGTGACCTTACTTTGGGCTCAAAAATAAGTTCAGAACTTGCTGTTCATTTGTGACTGAGAAGTCTACACAAACAAGGATGTTATTTTGAAATAATATTAAGGGCAGAAATATTTTTTATGATGAAATACAGTGCAATTCAAGACATATGTGAATTGAACCATACTGTAGAGATATATTGGTTTCACACATAGAAAGGGCCAGGTTTTTTCTTTACTTATAATACTATCAGGATATATCTCCAAATTTTTATTCTTTTGTATTCACATATGTCCACCTTGGTTCTTTGGATTAAAAGGTATGATTTGGAATGAGAAGATGGAATTTTTAAAAGCCTGGTAATATATATGATATCTAAATCAGGAAAACATCCAAGATAAGACACTAGGTTTGAAAAATATAGGTTTTCTTAATGTAACTTAAATATGAAACAAAATCACAATGCTTCATCATAAAAATGCAAATATAGAAATATTCTTTACTTAAACTTATGATAAGCCCAGTGTGGTGACATACATTTGTAATCCCAGTAATTGGGAGGCTGAGAAAGGAGTGTCTCAGGCCCAAAGCTAGCCTCAGCAACTTAGTGAGGTTCTTAGTAACATCTCAAGACTGTTTACAAATAAGAAATAAAATGGGTCTAGGGGTGTAGCTCTGAGGTAGAAGGTCCCTGATTTCCTTCCCTAGTACCACAAAAAATTTATGGTAAAGCTAAAATATATTTGCTATTTTAATAAATTGTTACATTGTGCAAAAGCTTTCAGTATCTATCTATATCTATCTATCTATCTATCTATCTATCTATCTATCTACACTCTTAAGAGTTATTCATACTAAGTTCCTTACTTCATATAAAAGCATCACCTTTTGAGACATCATTCATTTTTAACATACAAAAAGTAGGATAGATAAAATACCAACTTCTTAACAGATTTTAAATAAGTGGTGCACAATACTTACAAATTAACTTTCATTCATCTCTAAATCACACAAACAAAATCCCAGAATAAGGACATTTTGAAGACCATAGTCTAATAGTCTATATGATAACATATACATGAGTGTTTGCGTCCACTGGTTAAATTGTCTGTTACTAAAGAAATATGCAATATTTATGCTTATTAATAATTTTAATTAAATTTCTTATATGTATAAGTATATTTAAACATGTGCATATTATAACAAAGAAAAATATATTACTTATTAAATGCTATAAAGTCAAAAAATCTCTAAAGATTAGTTCTCGAGAACAACCATTAAAAGTTAGAGGAAAATATGGGTCTAGAAATACTTTGCACTAAGATTTCTTCTTAAATATTTTTAAATTCTTGCCTTATGTAAAATAAGTTTTGATGCATTATATATATATATATATATACATGTAGTTTGTGAAAGAGAAGATGATATTCATTAATCAACTCAAAACAAATGTCTTCATGTGAAATTAAATAGGCATAACATAAAACTGTATTTATATATTTTAAGTTTAAATATTATGGGATATTTTCATTTTGATTAATGGTTCTCTGTTTTAACCACCTTCTGTTAACTGACTCACTACTTTCTCTAATCACATTAGATAAAATACTCTTGTGGTACATTAAATGATACAAGTGCATCACTGTACATGAAACAAATAGCTCAATGTCAAATTATGAAAATCATACAAAGGAGAGATGAACTTGGCACTAGTTGTTTTGTATTTCATTGTTTTATACCCTGATTTCTCAATGAGATAGTTATTTTTTTTCTTTACTGGAAGTGAAACACAGGGCCTTCTGCATGCAGAGTAAGTGCTTTACCACTGAGCTATATCTCCAGTCCTAAACTGGAACATTTGAACTTACTAATATGTCTGGGAGAAAATCAGAAAAAAATCACCTACTGTGAATTTAATCTGCCTAAAATAACCATAATAGAATTGTTTTAATTTTATATACTATGCTTTGCTTTTAGAAATATTTTATTGCCAGATAACTCAGAGATAGTGATATACATCTCAATGTAGAAAGAGAAAAATACTCTGTGTATTGGAACTATATCAATGCAGTATCTGGAAAAATAATTTCAAGATTAATGTATTATTCCTTTAGTGAATCCTTAGCTGACAAGATCCAGTGAAACAAATTAGAAAAAAAGTTTATTTTTAAAAGGTTTATTTAATTGAATAATTTATTCAATTTTTTGTGAATGATTAGTTGGATTAATACTCCAGAACAAAATTTTGGGACCTTTTGATATTTGTATGCCCCTTTCCTAGTTTTGAATTCTTTCTAATCAGCTGATAAATAGAATTTCTCTGACTATATAATTAGTATTTTAGTGTATTCTCAAAACATTAAAACATTTCAGCATGAAAGTCTAACATTTCAGTTTTCACATAATGTCTGTTACACTAAATAATCTTATGCTTAATTATTTCTCACTTCTTATGATATTAAAGCTTAGTGTAGGGCCTCACTCCATTAAAACTTTTATGTACACAAGATATAGTGATGTGTCATGTATTTAAAGCATCTTGTATATTGCTAAATTCATGTAGGCATATAGATATTTAAATAAAAAATCTTTCTCTCTCTCTCTGTCTCTCTCTTCTCCTTTCTCTCTTTCTCTCTTTATCCCACACTTTAACATTGAAACTGTTTAAACAGTAATATCTCTCTGTTAAGTTCTTGTGGCCATGAAAATATTTTATATGTGTGTTTTAATGATGATTGATGATTCATGATGAATGTTAAGTCTGCAGCATTTTGCTATCTTGACAGAAAGAGCCTGTGACCCAGAAGGAGTTTAATGACTAACTTCCCGACTTTAAAAATCAAGACAGAATTTCCAAAATGGTTTCTACATTTAAGTAATTGGGTCATTAACATTTTGTACAAAATTAATTGCTGTGTGATGGTTTTATTCTTTGGCTTCCATCTGTGCTAAATTTCCAACAAAATGTCATTAGAGGCATCTGAATTCTGAATTTCTCATTATATAATTTATTTTGTGCTCATATGCCTAGATTTTTAACAGGTGTGGTTAATTCTTCTATAATTATTTAATAATGGTTATATATTGGCCATGTTGAGTTTGTGTGTGTGTGTGTGTGTGTGTGTGTGTGTGTGTGTATCATACTGAGGGTTGAATCCAGGAGTATTTTACCTCGAAGCTACATCTCTATCCCTATTTTATTTATTTATTTATTTTTATTTTGAAACAAGCTTCCACTAAGTTGCAGAGGGCCTTGCTAAGTTGCTGACGCTGGCCACAAACCTGAGCTCCTCCTGACTGAGCCTCCCAAGTACTGGGACTGAAAGTGTGCAACACTATGCCTGACTAGAGATTTTTACTTAAATAGAATTACACTAACTTTTTTTTCTTTATCTTCAGATACACATAGTATAAATGCAAATCAAAATAAAGAAAAGCCTTGTTTAGCTATTCATATCATTTTGGTAACCTGGAAAATATCTGTTAAGAGTAAGCACTGATGAATTATGATGTAATATTCATAATGATTACTGTGCTCTGATTTAATGTTCTCTGATGTAATACATTACTCTGATTTAATGTTCTGATGTAATGAGGTTGAGAGAGGTTGTTATAAGCACATGTAATATTTCAAAGAATTTTTCTTTTAGGACTAGATAGATTTGGACATTTCCTCATGGTTTTGGTCAATGTTTGTTTAGATTGTGAGACGGACTCTCAAATTCTATGAAATTGCTGTAGTGATGACTTTTGGAAGAGAGTAATTTTCTCTCCCCTCCCTCTAACTTTAGCTCTGAAATTTAATCTATAGGCTTCATATTATGGTTATTTCTTCAAATCCTGCTAAACTAGAAGAGAACTGTTCATAGAGTAGTCTTAGTTCGTTGTATCTAGAAATATCACTTGTGGAATTTTCTTGCAGTGTTCGTTAAAGGAAAAATGTCATTTTATCTTGTAAATATTTCTACAAAATGAGTCAGTGCAGACTGAAGTGATGCTGCAACTATAATTTGAAAAACATACAGAGGGGGAGGACATGGGCTATTCAACTGAAAAATGAAATTTGAACTTTTACCATATACCAGAGATGTTTTTAGCAAGTCATCTTAGCTTTCCTTTACCTCATCTACAAAATGAAAGTGATACTTTTTATCTTACAGAATTATTTAAAGATTAAGAAATATAATAAAAAGTCAGGAATGGTGACCTGTATCTGTAATCCCAATATTTCAGAGGATGAGACAGGAAGATTGCAGGTTTAAGGACAGCCTCAGAAATGTACTGAGACTCTCAGCAACCTAGTGAGATGCTGTTTCAAAAACAAAACAAAACAAAAAATCAAGGGGTGGAGCTTGAGGGTAGAATTCCCTTGAGATCAATTCCCAGTACCACACACACACAAAGGAAAAAAAAAAATTTAATAACAGCGATGGCTGGCTAACATTTCTCGACTATTTACTTGTGCCTGGCATCATGCCAAACAACGCAGTACCCAAATCCCACTAGGTAAAGAGTAATATCAGTCCCATCTTATGATAAAAACAAAAACTGAAACAGAGTGGAAATAAACTGTTCATGGTTACCATTGACAACTTGGATTCCAGAACCTGTGATCTTAATCAGATTGTAAAACACCTGTTTAGAAGTACATGATCAATTAGCATAGGGTTTCCCTTCTCCAGGTTCTTAACTCACACTCCAGTATGCTGAGGAGTTCTTTCATTGCCTGTTAAAAATTCCCAGTTCTCCTGCCTTCCTGGTCCTGGAACTGGCAGGCAGCCATGCCATCTCAACCTGTCTGCGCTGGGCTGGGACTACTAACATTGTGTCATCTATAGTCTATCTGCAGAGAAGCTTGAGACTAGATGTGGAGAGAGAGAAGGTAGCTACAAATCTCCACATGATAAATGGATGGCATCTACCTACATGTTCAACAGAAACCCAAATGCCCAGATAGAATCTGCAGCAGCAGCACCCCAGCTCATCTCTCCCTTCAGAGCCAGAGTAGTGCTCATTTAGAAATTAACAGCAAGACCACAGGGGCTCCTGTGGCAAACAATGGACTCACTAGGGTTGAGACTTTGTGGCCCACTTCTGTAGTGTTTGGGTAGGAGCAGAACTATAGGAGAGACCCAGAGCACACAGGGTATGGAGACATTACTAGGCCCCCGGAGAATGTCCCATCATTATTCTGGACACCTGCCACCTGAATAGGTGGGAGGGGGGTGGCAGACATAGGGCCTATGGAAAGCACTGGGCTTACACTGGGTACATCCTCAGAGACACCTACCACTTGCATAGATAGAGAGTGGCATAGGGATAGGCCATGTGGAGAGCTCAGAGACTCAACCATGCAGTGGTAGAGACACGAGAACACTCAATGTCTACACTGACAGAGAGAAAGGCATCAGACCAATGTCATAATCCCTGTAGGAAACTCAATAGTAGGTCTACAAAATGACAGCACAACTATATGTCACTGAGCAAAATAGAATGCATGGAACATGCTCAAAAACCAACTATAGTGAGTATACATTAAATGACTGAAAATATCCACATAGATCCAAGAGGACTACAGAGGCCAAGTCTGCTCTGTACTTGTATATTTGCAGGGGTATCATTTTTCTTTTTGTTTTGTATTGCTTTTCATTTGTTTGTTTGTTTGGTTCTTTGGTTGGTTGGTTGGCTGATGGTGGGTATAAGTACATTCTATGATGTTTGCATAACTACAAAATCACCTAACAATGCATTTCTCAGAATGCATCTTTGACATTAAGCAATGGATGGCTGACTATATTATGATGTGGCTTCTGTCTCAATTGCTGGCGTCACATTCACTCTGTGCTCTCAAGGTAACTTGGTGCAGTGACATTTACTTGCTTTGCAAGCTAAAATTGACCTATCTTATCCCACCTCAAAGTTCTTATTGTTCTCTACCTAGGGCATTGCTTTACAGTCTTTGTGCATGGGTTCTGTTCTCACCCATAAAGTCTCAGTCTCAATATTATTTCCTAAAAGAACCTCCTTCATCACTTAATCTAAAGGAACTCCTCCACATGCATTCTGAATAGTATCCTTCTCTTTTATTTATCACACTTGTAATTAAAATCTTAGTGATTTATTCAGTTGTGTACCTGTTGATAGACACTCTCTTTGCTCTCGTTCAATAAAGGAGGCAACAAAAAAAAATGACTGAATGAAAAAATAACCTACCTCCAAGAGCTTCCAATGTAAAGTTCATTACATGAAAAGGGGTTATGTTATTTTGTACTGAGAAATGATGGTTAGGTGTTTGTTTTCTTTTGTTTGCTTTTTTTTTTTTTTTTTTTTTTTTTTGTGGTACTGAGGATTGAACCCAGGACCCCCAGGGGCATTCTACCTCCGAGATATACCTCCATCCCTATTTTATATTTTCATTTGGAAGAAACATCTCACTAAATTGTGGATGGCCTAAGTTTTTGAGTCCATCTTCAACCTGTAATCTTCCCGTCTCAGCCTGCTAAGTACTGGAATTATAGGTGTGGGTCACTACACCTGGATATTTTGTTTTGTTTTGTTTTTTGTTTTGGGGGGGTACTGGGGATTGAACTCAGGGGCGTTCTACCTCCGAGCTATATCCCCAAACCCTATTTTTTTTATTCTTTATTTTGAAACCGAGTCTCACTAAGTTGTGGAGTGCCTCACTAGGTAGCTGAGGCTGGCCGCGAACCCGGTTCCTCCGGTCTCAGCCTCCCAAATGCTGGAATTACAAGCGTGCGCCACCACTCCTGGCTGGTATATATTTTTTTTACATGAACAATATATTGCATTGGGTAGTATAGTCATCTTGTATTTTAGAACCATTCTCTTATGTACTGGATAAAATTGCATTATTTGCAGAATCACAATGAATTTATATATTTTATTCACTTTATTAATAAAGTTATTCCAAAATGGCTCAAAATCCAATAGTTACTTTAATGCCTTGTATCTTTGAGAACTCTGGTACTTCATTATTTTTTCATTGCTCTAGCTGTGACTAATTATAAAAGCAAGGCTGCAGATTAAGCCCAGAGACAAAAACATGTATAAGTTTTGATTTCTGTCACTGAGTTAATGATTTAAATGTTATTCAAAGTTCTAATAATAAAAATAGTAAAATTAATTTAAATTTCCTTTTTAACCTGAGAATAAGAATATAAGCCTATTTTATTCCTATATTCGTGAAGAAATAATGAGTCATATTAACTTAATTTGAATTGCCTCTTTGTCATTCACAATGCCAGAAATGATTTCAGTAATGTACCATAATGATGCAAATACAAAATAATAGATAAAAGTTATAGATGCATGCCTCTTAATAACCTTTATAATTTTCTATATATTTTATTTCTGCTGAGTATTAATTCTATAAATAAATGATATGCTAATGCAACATTTGGGTTAGAAAGATTTTTGTAATTGAAGGAAGCACTAGTCACCTTGACAAGAACATAAGAATAGGAGATCGACAAGATGGCATCTGAGTGAAATACCTCTCCCCAGATGCTGTTCTTTCAAATCAAATTTGCCCCAAAACCAGCTTCTTTACAGAAGGAAAAAAGCAACAAAAAGGGGCGAAAGCTGAACCACAACGGAAGAAAACTCAGATAGCCAGTCGGGGGAACAAAGGAGTCCTCCAAACAACACCTCGGAGGGACAGCAGGCGAGTGCGGGCCGCCGGCCTCTGGCCAGCCACGGCCCGCAGGGTCGGCAGAGCTGCAACTGGGAACTGCGGAGATGAGCCGGGGCTCACTGGCGGAGCGAGAACCCGGGGCTGTGGAGGTGAGTCTGATTCCCAGAACTAGGCACTCCGGTGGACCCAGGGACCGCGGAGAGTGGGTCTGGAAACAAGGGAGTACTCCAGGCAGCACCTCTGCCAGTCTTCAGGCACGGCGCAGACTGCTAACATCAGGCCGAGGGCTGCGGGCTCCCGGAATTGGGACCTGGGACTGCAGAGGTGAGCCCAGTTCCAAGGGCTGGGCACCGCAGTGGACCCGGGGACCGGGCGTGGCGTGGGCACCTCCAGACCCCCACGCTCCACCCAGGCAGAGCATTCTACCACCGGACACAGCGACGGGAGCGTGTGGTGCGATCAGCCTAAACTCCAGCGGGACATATCCGGGGCTCCACAACAGAGCCTAGGAGACCGACTGCACAGCAAGGATGGAACCAGGAGGCAGCAAGCTTGACAGATAGAAAGAGGAGTGGAACCACACAGAGCTCAGGAAAAACAAAGGAGAGGGCACTGCGCACCGCGAACCTGCGCACCACATTGCATGCCAATCCCTCCCATGTAATATCCTGCCAACTATCCAGCTATCCAGACCTCCATTGATCTATTGCGCCCCCCAGCGATCAGAGGG